>JAVTVY010026715.1:0-10100 GCA_036873755.1 Hanleya hanleyi | reverse complement strand
AAAAAACAAAAAAACGGTTGGCCTCCTACCATGGTCATTGCTGTTGTTGTTTATGGAGATCACTTCCCGGGCCAATATTTTTAATTTTTTCATGGTTCGCACGGGTCCATAAAAGTTTGTAATTTTTATATTGAAAATTCAAGGCCTTGAAAGTTAGAATTTTTTCCCGTACGTCCTTGAAAGTGCTTGAATTTTACTGTAATAGGTAAGTATGGTTGGCAGTCCAGCAAAATGAAATAAAAACTCCACTGACGATCGTTGTTTCTGTCTCCTGTTGTGTTTCCCCTTTCCATCCGTCGCTCCTGTACATATGCTCTGGCCTAAACCGTGTATTACGTTTGATATCTCTATCATAGTTCATTTAAAAGACTCAGGGCCATCCTTAAAATATGTCAGTTGGCGTAACCCGCCCTCCCCATCGAAAAGCTACCAACCCAAAAGTTTTTATCAGCCATCTGTCGCCGTAAATGTTTTTTTCTTTTTCTTCAACTTCAAGCAGTCCCTGTGTAGTTATTATCATTAAATTGCGTAGGTCGTGAATTTGTCGTGAATTTGTCCGCCAGAGTAAGTTTCAAGAATGAAATACAAAGAAAATATGGTCTACGAAACGAAAGAAAAATCTGCCCTCACGTTGATTTTGTTGAAAAGCGATATGCGTGTTGAAAACTTTTGTGCCTTACTTCCCTATTTTGAAAGTGAACTCTTCCAATTCGATTCGTCGGGAAGCCTTGTGGGATTACAACACCGGGTCAGTGGAAGTTTCCATTACCGCAATAGGGATGGTAGCCCGACAGTATTGCGACACGTGCCTGCAGTCAGTCGACCATATTTCCCGGCTAAATCTGTACCGCGATGCCGACATTTGGTTCATTATCCATCAAACACGAAGTAAAAAGTGAAATGTCCAGCTTGTCAAGGATTGAAAATACATAAAAACTAAACCTCTAAATTCCTGCAATGATGATCGGGTTGTCACTCGTGAGATGTCAATGTGACTGACCCAGCGAGGGTGCATATTTTATGTTCGTCCGCTCCATAAAGTTGATTCCTCGTTGATTATAAACTGGATTATCATGTTGTTGGAAACACTGACGTTTGTCATTTTCTTACATGGAAACGTAGTTCTGGATTGGTGAGTGAATAAAACACCAGCATCCATGTCTGTTGACATCTCCCCGTAGCACAAATGAAATACTCAACTTCTCCCTTTCTGCAGTCAAAATGTATGAGACACATCATGCACATCCTAAGAAATGAAATAATGGCTCCGTCGACATAGGAGTTGTGCACAAACTAACTATTACGCCGAAGCCCTGACAGGGACAAGCAGAGGGAAACATTTATATCTTTGTCCTTCCATATCATCTGTTTATTAAAGAAAATGAGACATCGAAAATATCATTCAAATTGCCGTTAATTTTTTTTCTATTGATCTCATAGGTGCCTCAAAATGGCCAGTTGACGGGCATTTTTGCCTCCAACCTCCTGCTAATGAGAACCGGTTAGGGACTTCGGATCATAGTTCTATGATATATGGAGAATTCGCAACCACAAAAACTGAACTTTTGTATTTTATTTCTGTGTCAACGCGTATCGTTAGTCACGATTTAGTTGTACAGAAATTATTCTGAGTAACATATTCACTTTACTTTCAGCGGCACGAACTCCACGACGAAAACGGGAGTGTTCGAATTTATTGTTTCACGAGTATATTGAAAATGCTCGTTTTCGTTTTATTAGGATGGAAAAAATCACGACGGGAAAAATCGGCCGTTTTCGAATTAAATTTGGAAGATGAATTATTAGGGTAATATAAAAAATTGAAAACATCTGGAAAGTGCAAATTTAACGATGAATGACTGACTTTGCCAGATTTTAAAGACTGGATAAAAAGAGCTGACGTGAACAAGGCAGCAACTGAAGTGGAAAATCGGAATAGAAATACATACGGTTTTCAATAAACCAAATTTCTTTTGCAATAAAATAACGTAATTGAGGTGAGTTTTTTTTACAGTATTAGTGAAGAAATTACGGTACTTGTGATCTGATTATTGACACAAAAGTTGAATGTCGGAAGAGACGTTTACGTAAGATAGCCCGAGATTATAGGCCGTTTAATAAATGGAATAAACCTACATTTATTCTACTATATTTTCAAATGAAGCATAGATACATCTGAAACAGATCGATCCAATTTTCAGATTAGTTAAAACGTAAATTGTGGATTGATGCGGATCATGTTAGGCCAAAATATACTTGAATAAAACTGGGTAAACAGGTGAGTGTATAGCCAATAAATGACAGAACAGCTGCAGTCGAGCCATATTTCAAGCCAGAATAACGATCGGAGAGAGGTAAAAGGGAATTCTTTTTCAGGTTTGAAACATTTTTTTTTTATTTTCATGACAGTCCTGATCTCACTTTTACGAAGGCATAATACATTGACGTTGTGTTAGCTGAATATATTTTGAAGCGGGAACCGTGAACAAGCGCAAGTTTGGCCCACGTGCCATGCTATCCAAGGCTTGATCACGTGATGTTATTGCAACTCCGTATGGCGGGAAAATGTTCAACCAACACGTGGCATGTTGAAACTTTCATTCTACTGACCCCACCCAATTCTGTGAAAGTATTTTAATACATCTGTTAATCAAGGAACGAATGGATACAGTGAATTGTTAGAAAGGTCAAGCAATTCATGTCTTTCGTTTAGCCGATATTACCGGGCGGGATGAGCTCGTTCCAGCTGGGAAGATTGTATTGTCTCAGATCAGTTGGCCCTGATATGGGTCTCACATGAGTTGGCCCTGATATGGGCCTTTAAATAGTGTCAGGTGCTTGATTAATTTGCTGTTCGTTTTATTGACATAAACAGTTTGAAAAGCCCTTCCACAATATTTCCCTATGAAGAGCAATCAAGAAATTATTAGGTTTGATTCTCAATCTGAAAATGACGTCATCTGTGTTTCTTCATTAGATCGTTTATATATTTTCCCCTTTGACATCATTGGCGAAACCGGGATAGTCTTGTCGGCCGTGACAAAAATTCTGCACGGTTTCAAGCATGTACTGCAGAGAAAATAAAGAAAATATCAGAATGTCTAAGTGACAGAATATGCTCTTGTCACGTATGTACTAATGTACGTGAATTTGTGATTTTAAATTGGCCGGGCGTCCGATGAAGCTAATCTCTTCATTGTCAGCCGATCATTGCGGTCAATTACTCGAACCTAATTCCATGGTTAAAGAGCAGGAAGAATGCATTGCTCTCCAAAGAGAGAAAATAATGATAGGAAATGCAAGAGGCAATGGATAATTCACTAAAAACGATCAAAGATGAAGAAGTCCGCCATTTAGCTTCTCGCGTCAAAAAAAAGATAATTCGAACACGTCCGTTTTCCTAAAATTGGCTTGAATTGGGTACTTGAATAATCACTGTAGGACCTTGAAAAGTCATTAAATTTAATGCAAGAAAAGGCATGCGAACGCTGTTTTTTTGCGTTTTGGTTCATCATTATCATCATTTGCTGCTGATGTCGCCAGATCAACAGGTTCGGAGTTATTCACTGTGACCGTGCCGACCGTGTCAACTGCTTTTTTGAAGCGTAAATTATGTCCTTCGTCGTTCAGATTTTTTAGTTGATCCATATCGTTGAAACCACTGCTTTGAAAATTATGCCGCCAAATTGATTGAATTTTAAAAAATTCTGACGGATTTCATATTGAATTTGATGCTCAACAGTCATGCCAGTCGAACAGACCGTCAGCAAGGTCGGAAGAATATGGAAGCAAAACTTCGCTTCGGTACTCAACGGGCAGATTTGTATATATCGCCACATGCGAATATACGGCCAGCTTTCACATTATTTTGTGCTAATACAATTTTTAAGGTTCTGGGAACAAATTTAATTCGTAAATCAACTTATTGCTAGTAACTTTACAAAAAAAAATGAAAAGGGGAGACAACTCTGACAAGACCACATTCTTCCAAAGAGGGCGCTTTTCACGGAGGTGACTGAATGAGACGATCAGGAACTTCCAGGAAGATACGAGGGTTGCCAGCGAGAAATTACATATACAAAAGAACAGACAACACTTCGGGTAGTGTTTTAATAAATAAATGAATGAAAACAACGACCAGACATTGACACCATTGGTTTTATTTACCCACCACCCATAGAATCCATTTCTTTATTAATCCTACCACCCACAGAATTGGATTTCATTTTAACACGACCACCCATAGAAAAAAAAAAGGCTTCCCATCCGCCCCCCCCATGCCTTTTTTTCTGGAATAGCCCTAAGTAGAAAATAGCTACAGATTTTCTTAGGCTAGTAAATCTTCTCATTTGTTAAACTTCTTTCAAGAGAAAGCATGTATGCATGTGATGCAAAGATTACATTCATTTGGCCAGTTGATAGCTACAACGACTTCCTTCTTTCACTTCTACCTTTGTTTAGTTCAAATAGTTGAACACAGATCGAGATGACATGGGAGCAAATTTTCAACAATGTCTTACATGAAGTTATCAATTCTGGAAAATTTGCCTGGTGAACATTGGAAATATAGAAGAAGATAGTTAATTTGTAATAATAACCTAAATGCCTTTGAATTGATTTTAATTCCAATCTTTAAATGACAATGCATAATTTTGCAGCATGTATGACCAGTGTACCTGTCAATTTGTAGAAGTCATATGTTGTTCCGAGTGCACCACGATTGGTCAGAGTGTACGTCCTCTTCAGTGTCTCCCCGATTACTGTTGTACTGAAATCCACTGTGTCTTGGTCTATGGTCAACTAATAAACATACAGACAAACAAATAGGTGAACTCAGTGTTTGCAGAATTAGAAGATACCTTCATTAATCATAAAAATTGCGTTGAATTATTCCCAAAGACTGGCTGAATAATATTCGGTTTATTTGATTATCAGATATCACGATGAAAGTGAGGAATCGAGCAAACAGCCATGAATAATCTTTCTGGATTTATTGTTTGTGGATTGTTACCCAGATATAAATACATGCATATATGAATAAAAGCAGTGGTAAAATATCACAGTGAAAACAAGAGGGGGGGATTTGGCTTAATGTCACACTCAAGTTTGTTTCACTCATATGGTGACAGTCAGTTTGGTTGGTGGAGGAAGCCGGAGAACCCGGAGAGAACCACCGCCCTTCGGCAAGTAACTGACAAACTTTCACACATGGACCAGCGTGAAAACAAGAGTTCAATTGAACCCAAAATACAGTCGATAAACAACATAAGGGCCTGGAGCGGTATTTGTAGGAGAAAGTAGAACTCCAGTTACTCTTACTCTGCGGGGGTGCATATTCCCCCACCCCCGGTTATGCGCTTATGTATGTATCAGTAACTTTAAAACAGAATTTTTGTTAGCATAAGCTGCAAAAGTAAGCTCATCAGCCTGATGAATTGGGCCGAAATGACAGTAGGTGCCAAATACAAGGATTTCAGACTAAAATCAAGGGGAGTAACTGAAGAAAACGTCGAATCAGCTCAAAAACAGATTGTGCACATCTACACATGGTACCGACCATATGTACCAAATTTCAAACAATCCATCAAAAAGTCTGAGACGAGTTGCATTCACGAGGACAGTATGTGGCAAATAAAAGATTTCAGACCAAAATCAAGAGGAGTAACTCAAGAAACTGTTGAATCAACTCAATCATGTGTACCTAATTTCAAAAGAATGCAATGAAACCCTAGAACGAGTTTCGTTGACGAGGACTGTAGGTGCCTAATAAAAGTATTCCAGACTAAAATCAAGGGCGGATAACTCAAGAAAGCGTTGAATTGGTTCGAAAAAAGTTTATGCGCATCTACACATGATACTGATCATGTGTACCAAATTTCAGAAGAATCCATTGAAAACTCTGGGACGAGTTGCGTTGACCAAGACAGTAGGTGCCAAATACAAGGATTTCAGACCAAAATCAAGGGGAGTAACTCAAGAAAACGTTGAATCGGGCTGAAAAAAGTTTGTGCACATTTACACATGGTACTCATCATATGTACCAAATTTCAGAAGAATCCATTGAAAACTCTGGGACGAGTTGCGTTGACGAAGACAGTAGGTTCCAAATACAAGGATCTCAGACCAAAATCAAGGGGAGTAACTCAAGAAAATGTCAAATCGGGCCGAAAAAAAGTTTGTGCACATCTACACATGGTACCGATCATGTGTACCAAATTTCAGAAGAATCCATTGAAAACTCTGGGACGAGTTGCGTTGACGAAGACAATAGGTGCCAAATACAAGGATTTCAAACCAAAATCAAGGGGAGTAACTCAAGAAAACGGCGAATTGGTTAGAAAAAAAGTTTATGCGCATCTACACATGATACTGATCATGTGTACCAAATTTCAGAAGAATCCATTGAAAACTCTGGGACGAGTTGCATTGACCAAGACAGTAGGTGCCAAATACAAGGATTTCAGACCAAAATCAAGGGGAGTAACTCAAGAAAACGGCGAATCGGGCTGAAAAAAGTTTGTGCACATTTACACATGGTACTGATCATGTGTACCAAATTTCAGAAGAATCCATTGAAAACTCTGGGACGAGTTGCGTTGACGAAGACAGTAGGTTCCAAATACAAGGATCTCAGACCAAAATCAAGGAGAGTAACTCAAGAAAATGTCAAATCGGGCCGAAAAAAGTTTGCGCACATCTACACATGGTACCGATCATGTGTACCAAATTTCAGAAGAATCCATTGAAAACTCTGGGACGAGTTGCGTTGATGAAGACAATAGGTGCCAAATACAAGGATTTCAAACCAAAATCAAGGGGAGTAACTCAAGAAAACGTCGAATTGGTTAGAAAAAAGTTTATGCGCATCTACACATGATACTGATCATGTGTACCAAATTTCAGAAGAATCCACTGAAAACTCTAGGACGAGTTGCGTTGACGAGAAAAAGTTAACGGACGGACAGAATTTGACGGGCGTATAAAAAAAGGTCAGAAATTGAATAATAAACATAAACAATATTAGCTTACATCACATTTTTTGGTGGTACACTGTAGAGGGATAGAGAAGGGTCCAGTCTGAGCCAGAAAACTGACTTCTCCTGTCAGATCCTCATTAATCTGAAAATACAAGTACATCCAATTAGTACATGGCCTCTAAATATGTTGTCAATCTGATTATAATGATCTCCCATCAAACCAAGATGAACTGTCTTCTGCCAGTTTGTGCATGCATAATGATCACATTCATGTCCATGTACATTTACTATTTACATGTATTTGAATATTTTGCTAAGATCTAATACTATAATACCATAGTCTATGTTCTCACATATTTATTTATTGAGTTTCAATGTATATATTAGGGATTTTTATTTTAGTTTATTCTCTTTAAAATAGAACAGGATCCCCCAGTCCTCAAATTTCACAATCTTGCACACTCACTGATGACTGGTCAAAGACTTTCCTGTTTCCGTGGAATAGAGCAAGCCCTCTGGGGTTTTATTCCAGCCACATATGCAGCTATTTGCTTATTGCTGTTAATATTCTCTGATTTCTGGCTGTATTTTGTTTGGTGAATAAATTCTATTCAATCCAATTAGGGCTCTGACTAAAGGATTTGTCCTATAAAGGTCATATCCACTGACCTTCATAACTGACCAATCCATTCGTTGGTCAGAATCCAATTGATGTAAAACTTATTAGTTCAACTTATTTGTTTGTGTTTGAAAAAATATATAAATACAAAACCGATTTCATATCTGTTTACATGATAAAACGTCTATTCTTCACAATAATGCAAAGTAGTTTCAGGTATCTGAGCTCATATTTTCTTGTAAAAGTCAACGTTTAATCTGAAATATGTGGTAGACGGGTAGGGTCACGCTTAATTGAGATAAGGTTTGGAGGTGTGACCCCCACGTATGGCTAAATAAGTGGACACACATCTGAAGTGTACTATGATGAAAGGTTTTAGACAATATGTCATTACTGGCACTGCTATAAAATCTGCAAGGGTGACATCTCTGGTCAATAATTCCAAAAGTACAAGATATATAATGAATATTTAATTATTCATTTACTCTATCATGTCTATACATAACATTTCAATGCATAGCAGCACGTGAACCAGCATGGTAAAGCTGCAGAAATCATACCATTGGTTTGAATGTCACCAACATTTCACAGGTCATTCCAGCAGACATCTGACCAGGAGGGTCAAAACTGAAAGTGAAACGGTGCAGGTATTAATACTCCTCATACTTGACAGTTTATTAGGATTTTACTATTCAGATATGCATTTGATGGGGAATCATATCTGCAGCTTTAAATGGAGATATATTCTTAGTATGAGGAACTACTCATCAGCACAGCCTGTTAGAAATGAAAGTAGTCGGTATCTATTGACCAGAAACCAAATATTGCAGGTAACTTATCATAGTGACCAACCTTTTTTAGGTTAAAGAGGAAATTACCACTTATAATTTCTCATTTTTTCACAAGCCTCTTAAATGAATTGCGAATTATGTCTCAAATGTGAAGTTTGAACAGTTGAAAGCGGCCATACATGTATTGTGAGTCAGAAATTGCAGAGAGAAGACACATTTTCAACATGGCATATGAGAAACAAATACTAGACCCCTTGTAAGGTTAAATGATAACACCAACCTCAATGTGCTCTTACAGGTGAATTCGTTTATCAGAGTTCTTCTGTAATCAGGATGTTTAGCTATGTTAGAAGTGATGTGGTGCTGTGAGAACTGTTGATTCATGTACTTACTGTATATCAATGAAGTCCTTCAGGTGCTCTGTGATACCAATATATTTACAGTAATTAACACTGTATGACACATTAGTCAGGATCACACGCTTCTTGTACGATTTTCCAATGTCAAAATCCTGAGAAAAACACATGCATGGAATTGAAAAATTGTAATCTCTCAATCAAGGGGAATATCTCTTCAATTTGATATCACAGTCAATGGGAATACCTCCATGTTATGGAGTTTTACATGGACATAGATTTTACCAGCAGACCCAGGGAGAAGACCGGCTCGGCATCGATGGATCTTGCTGGTTATAAATAGGACAAATAAAGAAATAAATGTATTTTTGAGTTTTCTGATAAATGCTGCACGAATTGCAGAGTAATTTGCACAGAGTAGTTTGCAAAGTATTCCGTCATACTGCTTTTTATCAGCTTACAATTAAGGTAGGTCTCTGATTCAGATGATGGTCAAAGAATCAACTTCCCAAGTTTGCACTCAGTTCTGAACTTAGGGCGGTATGGAACATCGAAATTCATTTAAGGTCACACAACTCAAATCACCAAGGACACCATCTACCACAAACAAAATACTGAACAAAAATTATACACAGTACAAAGTCATACTCATCTAAGCTCTGTTTGCTTACTCACTTTGAATTGAATGACATCAGGTTTACTATAGAATGGTCGACCTTTGAACTCTCTCCCTGCGGCCACCTGTTTACTGACTATGCTTTCTTTCTGCTTCTCTAGCATCTTCTCGATTATATCCTGTAATGGTCAAACAATAATCACACGGCAGAACAGGCATGACATTGGAATAACAGAGTTTCATGTCATAGATACTTCTTATTAGGCTGAATAAAAATGAACTTCTAGCTTCACAGGCACCGCCCCATCATAAAATAAACTTCTAGCTTCATAGGCACCGCCTCATCATATTAATAAACTTCTAGCTTCACAGGCACTGACCCATCATATTAATAAACTTCTAGCTTCACAGGCACTGCCCCATCATATTAATAAACTTCTAGCTTCACAGGCACCGCCCCATCATATTAATAAACTTCTAGCTTCACAGGCACTGACCCATCAAATTAATAAACTTCTAGCTTCACAGGCACCGCCCCATCATATTAATAAACTTCTAGCTTCACAGGCACTGCCCCATCATATTAATAAACTTCTAGCTTCACAGGCACTGCCCCATCATATTAATAAACTTCTAGCTTCACAAGCACTGCCCCATCAAATTAATAAACTTCTAGCTTCACAGGCAACACCCCATCATAAAAATAAACTTCTAGCTTCACAGGCACCGCCCCATCATATT
>JAVTVY010026714.1:0-10598 GCA_036873755.1 Hanleya hanleyi | reverse complement strand
GGATAATAAACTGTATGAACCTTGCTGAACTTGTTGTTGTTCACATCACCCATTGACTTGATAGGCAGATCCCAATAAGCCCGGGGACCGATATTAGCCCTTTTGGCTAGAGGTGATAGGGGTTTTCCCCTAGTTTAGAACTGATTGTGCTAAAAATAGATCAACAGCTAGCTTGCTATAAAAGGAAACGGCCTGGCCGTTTCATCAGACACTCTGTCAACCACCAATATGTTCACTTGTACTACGTGCTCGAAATCATTCACTCGCCGGCACGACTTGCGCCGCCATGAGGCTACCAAGCACGATGGAACCGCCCGGTATAGCTGTACGATATGTAGGCCTACACTGTCGTTTCAGCGCCCAGATCATTTACAGCGCCATGAACGCTCAGTCCACGAGGGCGCGACGGAACAATGTAAGGATTGTGGTGATCTCTTCAGACGACCCAGTCAGTTAAAACGGCATCAGCGTTTGATTCATGGTCCGTCTCCACGGTTTGGCGACAACTTCCTACTGAAGAGGAGCCGCGGAAGGTCAGATCCAGTGAAGATAAGCCCGGGGAGACGAACGCCACTGTTGATGCGATGACGGAGAGCCCGCCTATACCCACAGTTGGGAAGAGCCTGGATTTCCAGCCGGACCCCACCGTTACGGTTTCGAGTCATACGTCATACATCGAACATTTTCTGGACGAGCCCATAAATGGTCCTAGCGATCTCTTACCCGAATATCATCCAGAGAGTGACATCTCTCGGCGCCATTGGACCATGACACGGCACTGTTTCCACCATCATCACCCTATTCAAGATATCTACAATTTCCCGCTGACCAAGCTCACCCGTCTACGCAGCTACGTGGAAACCATCTTCAATGACCAACCTACGGCCTTCACATTAAATGTAGCATTTGGGTACATCTTATGCCATAAGGTGACGGGTGAATTGCGCTATTTCTATTCCAGTGCCATCCACCCAGTGTACGACCAGCCGTTTACCATCAATGACCGAAGGTCACTAGAGATGATGCTGGACCAAGTGGAACAATTGGATGTCTTGGGATGGGCCCAACAACAACGACCCAACACCAAGTGGACAGTGAAGAGGGTGACCAATGTTACGTTTTTCCTTACCAAGCTGATCCACCACTGCCATCGGTTGAATGCGTCACTCGTGCACTGATGAATACTCAGAATGCGCAAACAACTATCTGAGGATATATTGCCTCAACGGTATCCTGGCCTGCCCGCCGATGATTAGAATAAACGATTCAGAGCGAACATGGGCGAAGATGGAACTTTCTGAAATGGAGACTTCTGATTGGACAAGAATACATCTAACGGACAGGAACGAATATGACAGATACAAATGGTGGCCTCTGATTAGGCAAGAGCCTTTTTGAGTTGTAAACATACCCAACGCGGCTCCCCCAGCGTGGGTATGATGTAACATTGGGGAAAATAAACTATATGAAAAAACTTCTTGTTGTTGTTGTTCTCTCATGTGTCATCCTTGTTGTTGTTGTTGTTCTCTCTCCGGTCTATATCATGACGTCAAGTCGTTATGTAAGAGCGTTAAGGCGTAACGACGGGCGTTGACGGACGTCACTGCATTTCGATGAATTGGTGTCAATTCCATGGAATATCTAGAAAATAAAAACTTCTGAGCTATTTCACCAGGGCGTTGAAGCGTTAAGCTTGGCGTTGGCGGGCGTTGCTTACAATATGACACCTCATACGACGCATTCGGACCAAGGATGGTCCATCTCTACACCAAATACCATCCTTTACTGCCCCAAAATGCCCACGTTCGCTACTACTCCTACTGATGACGTCACCAATGACGTCACAGATGCTGTGGACAGCCCTCAAATCGAGGTCTGCACGCCGAGAACTACAAGATGACACCCCAGACGCATTCGGACTGAGGATGAAGCATCTCTACCCCAAATACCTTCCTTCACTGCCCCAAAATGCACACGTTCGCTACTACTCCTACTGATGACGTCACCAATGACGTCACAGATGCTGTGGACATGCCTCAACTCGGAATGTACACCTCGAGAGCTACAAAATGACACCTCACACGACGCATTCGGACTAAGGATAGTCCCTCTCTACACCAAACTCACCCCCACGCATCCACAAAATGTCCACTTTCGCTACTACTCGTACCGATGACATCATCAATGACGTCACAGATGACGCGGACATCCCTCAAATCGGAATGTACACCCCGAGAACTACAAGATGACACCTTCCAGGACGCATTCGAACCGTGAATAGCCCATCTCGACCCCAAATCCCTTCATGTACTGCCCGAAAATGTCCACTTTCGCTACTACTCGTACCGATGACGTCACAGATGACGTCACAGCTGACGCGGACATCCCTCAAATCGGAATGTACACCCCGAGAACTACAAGATGACACCTTCCAGGACGCATTCGAACCGTGAATAGCCCATCTCGACCCCAAATACCTTCCTTCACTGCCCCAAAATGGCCACTTTACTTATTACAACCAACTGCGCATGCGCAAATTAACACTACTTGCACTTTAAAACACACCATTCTGACTCTAACCCACACAAGCTTCACTTTGACACCTTTCACGACCCATTCGGACCCATAGCGGTCCATCTCTACCCCAAACACACACCCACATACCCCCCAAAATACCTGATTTCTCTACTACGGCCAGACTGCGCATGCGCATATTGACGCGACATGCATTTAAAAACACGCCATTCTGACTCTACCCCACACAAGCTTCACATTAATACCTCACACGACCCATTCGAACCCATAGCGGTCCCTCTCTAACCCAAACACACACCCACATACCCCCAAAATGCCTGCTTTCTCTACTACGGGCCAGTCTGCGCATGCGCAGACTATTGAACACGGACGAACCATTAGTGTAGTCAAGTGCTCCTCCACGAGAGCTTCAAAATAAGACCTCACTCGACCCCATTGGACCATTAGGGACTCACCTAGACTCCAACATGTCCACCCCGTATGGCCCTATACACCCATAGCCATGCAGTATGGGCCTACCCAGGCCTCGGTGACTTTTTTCAAAAATTTCACCGATTCGTTCCACAACACTTCCTATCGTGTTCTAGATGACGAGACGAGTAAAACGAGACCCGACAACACTACCACAAATGTGTAGAAGTACGTTTCCCAGGGGGATAAACATTGAACCTATACCCCAGTATGGGACTATATGGGGCTCGGTGACTTTTTTCAAAAATTTCACCGATTCGCACGGGGACACTTCCTATCATGTTCTAAATGACGAGACGAGTAAAACGAGACCCCACAACCCTACCGCAAATGTATAGAAGTACGTTTCCCAGGGGGACAAACATTGATCCTATATCCCAGTATAGGACTATATGGGGTTCGGTGACTTTTTTCAAAAATTTCACCGATTCGCACGGGGACACTTCTTATCATGTTCTAAATGACGAGACGAGTAAAACGAGACCCCACAACCCTACCGCAAATGTATAGAAGTAGGTTTTCCAGGATGGTCCTATACCCCCCATACCCCATATAGGCATTTTCCGTAATTTAGGATAAAGTCCGTGTTCCGTATTTTTTCAGGAAAAATTTTACATACGCCCACCCTGGAACTAGGGGAAGATAACTCTATTGATAGGCAAGCCCCGTTAAGCCCGGCGACCTATATACCCCCCATACCCCATATAGGCATTTTCCCAGGTTTTTCGATAAAGTCCGTGTTCCGTATTTTTTCAGGAAAAATTTTACATGCACCCACCCATGCTTGAAATATACTTCACTTTGATACCTCATACAACTCCATCGGCCCATTAGGGGCTCCCCTATCTCCAAAACGTCTAGCAGGACCCATACAAGGTCCAGTTTTCGACACTAGGTGACCACATCCCGACGAAATGGCCAGTTTTCGACACCGGATGTGCCGCCATCTTGAACATACGTGCCGCCATCTTGGATATGGTCCATAATGCACCGGGTCAAAATACTCGCTTCTGATTGGCCGAGAGCTCTGTGACGGATTTGAAATACTCGCTTCTGATTGGACGAGAGCTCCGCAAATGATATTCCCACCGCACACCCAACCCATCAGATGCCCCTTCACGAATGCTTCACTTTGATACCTCACTCAACTCCATCGGCCCATTAGGGGCTCCCCTAGCTCTCAACACGGCTATTTTCATACACTTGGGCCACCGCGCATGCGCGGAATGACGATATTTCAACCCCACACCCAGCCCATTAGATGCCCCTTCACGAATGCTTCACTTTGATACCTCACTCGACCCCATTGGTCCATTAGGGGCTCCCCTAGCTCCAACACGGCTATTTCCATATCCTTGGACCACACGAGTTGTCTCCCTTGCGTCAATGTGTGCAGATGGCGCTACGGTCGACGCCGTGATATGGAAAGGGCGTCCCCGCACCATCCTGGAGCCGCCATTTTGTTTGTTGTTTTCTTGCGGAGATACACAGGACAATAAACACTCGACCCTAGGGTGGTACAGATGCTAGACTGATCCTATTAACATGGTACAACACCTATAGATTATGTTTATTATTATTATATGGCTTAGAGGTTTTTTTGAGGGTAATGTGAGGGGTTTTTCTCCCCGTGACGTCCCCCACCGCCTCGTTTGCTCCCTTGCGCCGTCTAAAAACACCGCCATTTTACAAGTAATTAATTAAAATTAATTAATTAATTAATTTATTTATTTATTTAGTAGTACCCATCCTCCGTATGGCAGAACTGTACAACCCAGAACAAGTCTAGACATGCCTTGATCACGTGATCGTCATTGGGAAACCCCCACTGGGGAATCCCCTCCCGTGACCTCCAAGTTCCTCCACAATACGGCCCGGGGGGAACAAAAAAGTAGGTCAATATGGTCTGTAATGCGGTTATACTACTACTCACACCCTCATGAATGCCATTTTGAATTTACCCATGATTCCATGCTCGGAGAGGTATGTAAATATGCTCACAATGACCCTAATATGATATCGGAGTGCGGGCTCTTAAGTTATTGTCTTTTCGGAGATAGTGTAAAAAGTATGGTAGTGAGACCCCCTCTTCCCCACCCAGGCCTGTTTGGTTAATTCCATATGAGACCCCCTCCCGCCCACCCAGGCCTGTTTGGTTAATTCCATATGAGACCCCCTCCCGCCCACCCAGACCTGTTTGGTTAATTCCATATGAGACCCCCTCCCGCCCATGCACCCAGGCCTGTTTGGTTAATTTCATATGAGACCCCCTCCCGCCCACCCAGGCCTGTTTGGTTAATTCCATATGAGACCCCCTCCCGTCCACCCAGGCCTGTTTGGTTAATTCCATATGAGACCCCCTCCCGCCCACCCAGACCTGTTTGGTTAATTCCATATGAGACCCCCTCCCGCCCATGCACCCAGGCCTGTTTGGTTAATTTCATATGAGACCCCCTCCCGCCCACCCAGGCCTGTTTGGTTAATTCCATATGAGACCCCCTCTCCCCCACCCAGGCCTGTTTGGTTAATTCCATATGAGACCTCCTCCCGCCCACCCAGGCCTGTTTGGTTAATTCCATAATGATATTATTCCAGGCCTCCAATTCCATAACTTTGTAGTCTATGGAACAAACATGCCGAATTCCGAGCGAAAAAAAAAATGTCTAAAAATAAAACGGCAGTCTGAGATCTTCACTAAACTATTGTATATTTCTGCGAAGCTTTTATGGTCGAATGCATACTTCTTTCATAGAGATAATAGCGGACGTTTATCAAAACGACCGTCATTATGTTTAATGCATGAAAACAACCAAATCTGTCTGAGAGAAAAAATATATATATATATCAGTAAAAGATTGTGGTACAAGGCTTTGAACCATATCAAGCCTGGGGTGCTTACCTCCCACCCCCTCCCCCTGCCAACTTTTCTACACTATCTCCAAAACGACCAAAAATACCCTCTTAGAAATGAATGGGTTAAAACGGACTGGCGGCCATAAAATTTATTTTGCCAAAACTAATTATTTTCTACCATAATAATTAGTTTTTGAGAGAAAATATCGACGAATAAAAAAATCGGACAATCGGTCAAAAAAAGTCGAAAATGGCTTCTTAGAAGATTTCGTCATTGTGACGTCATCATGGCGGTCATTTCGAACTCGTTCACATTGTCTTATAGACCCGGACTCTAATATAAAGTGTGTAAGTTTCAGCCCTCTACCCCAATGGGTAGCATAAATATATAATGGGGAAATGGCACCCGAGACTGTGACAGTCCACAAATCGTCCAGGCCTGGTAGGGCTAAGAAAATATTTTGAGCGATAGTTAAAGGCACAGAAACAATCCTTCCGGCTGTCACCTGATCTAATATATAAATATATATTATCAGGATACTGTGTTGTTCCCGCACTTTGTATCAGCTCGAGTTCTCGGGAGTCTGGATCGACGTATCGACCGAGACCCCAGGTCGATACAAAGTGCGGGAACAACACAGTGTCATGATGATATATTTATCATATACAGAACTCTTAGGATGTTTTTATTCACCTGATAGGGCGTTTGAATTCCGAACTATGTGTTATGACGCGCTTTGATTGTGTTCGTGACGTGCTCTGAGAAAATTAAGCGAAAGCATTTTTATGACATCTACTGTCATTGTGGTGTATGAAAAAGTGGGAAATAAATATATTCTTGCAAAAAAAATTATATATATAATCACAACAACAACAACATCGACGAAGACACCCCCTGCTACTCAAGTCACTGTGCATTCAGACCCGGGAATATGGTGGATTCTCGGACGTAACCTTAGTATCTCAGTCGTGCTTTTATTGCAGCTGTTGATGTGGAGACTATGAACTATGCACTATGCACATAGTGCACGGTTTATGATCATTTATTAAGATTTGTGTTGCTGTACCGGTTCGTGAAGGCTCCTGTTACCGTATTTCGCTATATCTGGCCAATTACGTTAGCAAATCACACTTTCATGGGTTATGATCTACAGCAATTCTGAAAATGATTGATAAGTTCTATAGAACTGGTGGAGATATAGTCAAAATAACGAAAACTGTACACTCGATAATAACTACAGCAGCATGGCATGGACCCAGGGTCCAAAATATTTAACCATATTTGCTCCTGATATATAACTATTGTAACGAAAACTGAATGCTTATAATATCACTTTAGCCGCATACAGTTATAATTCTACAAGATCTATATATGTTTATAGAAATAATGCCCGAAGTTGGAAAACATTCGACCCGAGGTCGCAAAGCTTGCGCGGCATCCCCCCCGACAATTTTGAATTCTAGAGTCTATTTCCTGTGATCTGGGCCATTTTCAGTGTTTTTTCTTCTCATATACTTATTGGACCACCTTTATGCTTATAAGTGCTACTTTATTATAAATGCACACATTGTAGTTGAAACTTGAAATAGTGATATACTAATAGCATTTAAATAATTTCCATGCTTTACTGTATGTAAACTATATTACAGCAGCCATCAACGTTCAGTCAGCCGAGTTGTCGATCTCAAAACCTGGGGTACCTTCCACATGCAGTGTCATTTTCTTCAGGCATATGCTTTTCAGCAATTTTCGAAATACTCTGTAACAACAACAACAACAACCATCGGTTCACTAACACCTTAACAGAATGCATTCGAAATAGTTAATATGTTACCATGTCTCTATAACATATTAGTGTCACTGATGAGTATTGTTTCAAATGAATGAGTTTCCAAGTGTCCTGTTCCTGGGTGTAATGTATCTCAGTCATGCTATGTGACAGTTCATATTAACAACATGAATATCTTGCAATACATGGTGTTCACACGGCCCCTATCCTCGTCATTCATAGCGAAACTTACATTGCAGTGGTGACTCATGGTTGTAGAGGCTCATCGAACCAGTTTCTGTAATAATGTTTTACAACGTTGTTTGTAATCGGCACAATCCTTTCGCAGGACCTATAATATGCTAGAAGGCGATGTATACGTCATATACAGGGTCTCCATTAGTATTCTGGACGTGATCATCCATGAACTAGAACAATACTGTTTGTTATGTAACGTAATATTAGCAATGTATTGTCAACAAGGTGACTCGAGCTGTCTCCAAAATAATGACTTGTTTCGACTTTTAATTATACTTGTACAATGCTTCAATTATTTCGCCCTTCTGTGTACCTTGAATAACATAATGACGAGCGTTATAACAGTTCAAAAACGATCACAAATTTCATGACATCATTGAAACATTTTCAAGACACACCACAGAGACATTTGTTCTCGGACTTATGCGATATAATTGGGATTTTCGTAGTACCCAGTCTGTGTTTTTAACAGCTTACGTGATGTTCAAATAGATCTCTATATATTGAAGGCACATCGATTGATCTGCATCAGCATTTCATGTCGCTCTGCATGGCGTGGTAGGTACTCGTAAGACCCATCC
This sequence comes from Hanleya hanleyi, assembly GCA_036873755.1. Lineage (NCBI taxonomy): Eukaryota > Metazoa > Mollusca > Polyplacophora > Lepidopleurida > Hanleyidae > Hanleya > Hanleya hanleyi. The sequence continues at coordinate 2,131 of JAVTVY010026714.1, read as the reverse complement.
CCTAGCAGAAACTAGTCCTTCAGATAGAGCTCAGATAACGACTTAATGTATGATGAAATATATTTCATTTTCTTGAGCCAAGGCATCGTCATTGGTGGTCACTTCGTGCTTGGTAATTTAGGGTATGTGCTCCCCAAACATATACATGTAAAATAAATTTATTGCATTAATGCAGTGTAATATGTAATAGGCAAAGCCTAGAAGTGAGCGCAGAACAGTTCTTGCCCTCTCAGAGTAGTTCTGAGCCACAGGGGCTCGTTCCCGTTGTTAATTGGGTAATTAGATTAATGAGGGGGGGAGGGGTCGAGGTAGGGAATAAATATTAATATTAGAAGGGCAGACACTTAGTCGGCGTCGAGACCACACCACGCTCACAAAACTCCGTTTGATCCTGATATTAGTGAACAAAATAATGAGGACTGGAACCTGAAATCCAGCCCTCTTGTTGTACTTCGTTATGAAATTTATGTATTATTCCATTTGCATACTCACCCAGTTGTAGATCAGTGCCTGTATATTCTTTTTTCTTTCTATATATAAATTTATGATTAACTTTAAGACATTGAAGTAGCAGGCAAGTACAGTTCCCAATTCAGGCTTCAGCAACACAATTATTGAATTACAAATATCTGTCGGGGAGTTGGGACTCATGATTGGAACATAAAATGATCTGCCGGCACATCTCCCCTCAGTAAATTCATGAATTCTGCATTATAATTACATGTTCATATATAGGCTTAATATACATGTACATATATTGGTACTTGATATTGGTATATATTGGTCTTTTCACAACATGGGGGGGGGGAGAGAGTGTGGCCATGGTGAAAGAGTGCACGCTCGTAATCTCGGCTGCTGGTCTGGCGTGGGTTCGAATCCCACCGAAGACTTTCAAGATATGAAAATATCCCCGCTCACAGCTGGGCTTATCAGTGTCCAGGGTAAAAGGAACTGAGGGCGCTCTCGTGTCCAGGCACATGTATAGGCACCGTCGGATATGGCTGAAAAATTGTTGAAAACGACGCTGAATCCTACTCACTCACTCTTTTCACAACACACACAACATACATGTACCTTTGTCTGGCCGGGACTTGCTGATTTGTTAGTACCTACCTGATATACACACAATCCCCAAAGGTGGCATGTAGATTTTCTCAAGTTATATTAAAGAGATTTCCTACATGTATGTACAATGCAGTGTTGACATTATAAATATAGATTAAATAACTGAACATTTGGTCATGAAAATTCTATGCAATTTTAACAATGTAACAACAAACTAATAATAATTTACCCCGAGATAATTATCTGGGAGGAAATTCGCGATTGGTCAATTATCTTGAGGGAAATTAAAAAAATATTAACTATGTCCCCTCCACGGTTCCGTAGTTAGCTGTTGGAATAGTTTTGATATCAGATTCTATGACTCGGTGTATTTCAGTTTCCTGAATTGGGGCTCTTCAAAAATAAAAAATAAAATTTGGGGAATCTTTAACCACACACAAAGACTATTTTCCGAGTATAAAAACCCTTTAAGGCAAGAAGATAAAGGCATTTTCTCCTGCAATTTCTTTTACCTAAAATCTGTACATGTCAGCCAGATAGAGAAGAACACAAGTAATATGTACTGGTACATCATAATTTATGATGATAATTACATAACAGATTCTTGCCTCTGATGTTCATGTACCTTTCTATGCTAACGCATGTAATTCACTATCTACCCAGTTACCTTCAATATATCAATCATTTTGTTGACTTACCTTTAGTGCCATGTGAAATCATGCTATGTTTTCCTTTAGCTGTTGAAGGGTGTTTGACTCAATCACAATAATCAACATACATGTACATGTAAGTGACATTAAAGCAAGTGGACTTTCGCAACATGATATTTATGTGAGGTTATTATTTCAATGTTCAAATGTATCGGTCTGCTGTAGGATCACCTGTTGTGTAGAAGACATTTACCAGTATATATGATACATAATGTCTGTGATTAAGTCCCATCATGGTCTCTGATATATTGTATAATACTGAATACATTACTGATGTGGACTACCAATAAACATAACTATCAGGGTGACTGTGAGTGAGTGAGTGAATATGATTTAATGTCGCTTTCTATTTCATT
>JAVTVY010026713.1:0-105674 GCA_036873755.1 Hanleya hanleyi | reverse complement strand
AATCGGATTAACTGCTACGCGTAATTTGACCCTGACTGCTGAATATGTCACCGTGATTTCACTCTTCTCGTTTCCCCAAGCCTTGAACCGCACGATGAACAGTGACCGACGGCCAGGCACCGTCCCCGAGTAAAGCTTTCTTCATTCATCAACATTAGGAAATGTGTCTTTCCTCCACATTAGACTTATTATTTAATTATCAGAAGAAATCCGAAACATCCAACCATTTCTGTGACCTTTTCATCAGCAGTCTTAGTAGCAACTATAGCCCTGCTGTCTTTCCAAATTAGGTGTCCAATCACCAATTTTGCCGTTATTGTGTTACTGTTCTCCAATATGACACGTTGAAGATTTTCCCACTAAGTTGAATATTGTCTGTCGTCTCTCAAATACAATTATGCGTGTACATAGGTCAATATTCTCTAGTAACATGCAGGGGTAGTACTTGGAACGTGAAGGAATAGTCTTCTATCAGGGAATATATAACAATACTTTGAAGAAAAAAATAGCTATTTCGGAAAGCATAGCATTTCTCAAACGATACCGACCCAGAGTTGTTGAAAGAGCAACGAACAGAGAAAGTCATAATATAGTTCTAGTATACATGAGCACGGAATAGACGACAGTTTCCTGTCCTATGAAAGACATAGTTCACTCACTCCCCGACTTGCTCACCCACAGATATGTGGCATCAGGAAAGGAATGTTGATAACAGAGAGCTAATACAATGTAAAATGAGTGGCAATTGCGTCTTATCTTCGCTAATATCAACACAGACTAGGGTATACTTGATGCATATCTCACAACTATCAGGCAGCTGTTTGACCGCGAGATTTACGTCACTATGCTATAAATGTAAGAAATTGATTTACAGCAATTTTTAAGTCATTAAAGTATGTACGTTGTCAGACATAATCATTTCATGGCGTCAGATCGCTTAAATAGGTGTGTGACTAAAAATGGCAACCTTGGTCTTAACCCTATCTGGCCTGAGTTTTTTTTATCTGTCCAGACCTGGGGGGCGAAATGGCCACCCTAATTCTGTGTCGTATCCCTTGAGCTAGGGAGATGAAACTTACCACATTATACCCTTGGGTCACGATCTACCGGAAGTGTAAACAAAATCAAGTTGGTCGCTTTGATGACGTCACAGTGTCATTTTCAAAAACGGCATTTTTTAGTCGATTTTCCGGTCGGATTTTTCCAATTTTTCATTTGTGCAATTTCTTCGAAAAAAACTGCATGATAAATTAGTAAATATTAATGCGATGCGAAGTAAAATAGTTTTGCCCATTTTTCATCGCGGAAAAGCAGAAATTTTGAAGAAATATAACAGAAACATCACGTGACCGCCATCTTGAATTCACCCATGATCCTCTGCTCAGGGGGTTATGCAAATATTTTAAAATGACACTACTATGTTAAGCTTTCAAGTCAGTTTCAGCTCTCCATTTTTGTCGATCCGGAGAGAGCGCAGGTTTGGATTCTGGTGGTAGCGAGAGTGTCAGCCGATGCTGGTTAGGAGCACTGGATCCTTTGGATCTTCGTGATCTTGTTCAATGTTGTCCCCAGGGGAGGATTGAACCCGACAGTTCTGATCTGGAGACAAGCATGTATGTAGTAACACACCATGAGCAGCACGCCGAATGCGGGTTGAAATTTCTGACAAAGTTGAGCGAGACAAGGCTTGACGCCATGAGTTTATGAGTTTTCATTAGACCTTTCCATTCGATGCGGCGGGTGGAACATTTTGCGAAAGAAAAAAGAGCCGGGATCTACTAGCTTACATCGGGTCGTAAGTTGGAGAGATATGTAAGAGATGGTAATAATTGACGACGTACATAATACCAGTAGTTTCGCCTCCGGGTGTAGTGAAACATTGATACCGATCTTCATCGCAAATGTGCACTTGATTCTGGTGAGCCTCGTGATCGTTCGAATGCCCAGACCCGTTTCTTTCGGGATGGAAGAGGAGTCCGCCAGCTCCGAGCTCCGGGGGTATCAGTTCCGGACACATACTTCCTGCCATCATGATAGTTGTCGTGTGGCACGAAAAACTGAACCCCTTCACGAAATCTGACTAACTCTGATTTACAAATGGCTAGCGGAGTTAATTTTTTAGAGGACAATGGCTGATTTGTTGCTTCATTTCTCGGGGGATTCACTTATTGCCAGGAACGTGTTTATGTCTTGAAATGAAGCACACTCACGAACTCGGTTTCCTGGACGATCCCGCGTTTGCCTATGAATGCAGAATCCAGGTTACTATGCCAGTGAATACAAATTTCATATCGTTTAGGGCAGATATGGCGGTAGTGGACACCTTGCTTCAAGAATGTTCGTATAATCCAAGATTAAGATGATAAAATATTGTTTTGTTTATGCATGTACATCCCAGTTCCAATGAATCCGTGTGCAAGTGAGGAATAAATTAATCGTTTACCAACCGACATCCTACAAGTATATGGTGTTGTTCGGAGTAAACTATGATTGATATATATCTGTTCTCTTACATGTCCGATTCCAAAGACAGTTTCTACATAATTAGAAAGTTTCTACTATATAATTTTCTACATATGTTTTTCCGGTAGTCAGTGAGTGAGTGAATGAGTGAGTGAGTGAGCCCATCCGAATCAATTCGTCGGCAAAATAAGGAGAACCGTTGATATTAGAACCTTGATTTATTGCTTGAAGGAGCATTAGGTGACTGTTACCAGCAAGTTCTGGGCTGACCTACTTTTGATGAAAATCACTAATCATTCTGACTTGGGCTGTGCCCATCTTAACATATGCAGGATTTCCACTGTGGGCGTGGGGAGGGGGGGATTTCCAAGAGTTCAGTACGCGTCCGAGTCCTAATGCCTACCCTAATTCGTAGGTCCTGTGACGTTAATCACACTGCCATCTTTAAGGAGTTTTGTTATATTTCGCACGCAAAAACAGTAAATGGTAAAGCCCCATAAATAACAGTCTGATATTGAAATAAATCATATGTTTTGATTATGTTGTATTTTATAGGTTATTTTCTTATGATTGAGAAACTGAAAGAAATAAGATGGATTCCAATGATATTGAATGACTCGTGTTGAATGAAGTCTCAGAAAAGATTAACACCGTGAAAATTCAATTCCTTCGCTTATAGTTTTACCGCGATAATGTCGCCGTTATTTACCGACTGAATCTAGCCAAAACAAATGCCGATTTCTGGCACTAGAGACAGATACCAAAATTGTAGCCGTTTTCCACATTTTAAAGGGATATCAAGTTTATTATTCAGTCTTGAATTTGATTTTGTGATATATATTGGGTGACCTCTGGAAAACGAATAATACTATCATTTGAACAGTAACAGCAACAATGGAGATAGTGGAGCAACGAGTGACAAGTACATGTTATCTCCGCTATCTCTATTCACAGTGGCATGTACAACTGATTATACATGTATATATTCCACATTAAAATGCTTTAGATATTTTTTCTTGAATTTTTCTTATCTGAGAGAAATAATCTTGAAATTTCTTAAATTTTCTTACCTCTCCAACCACAATTTCTTAAAACTTGTCCCCACTCAATAATTTTTTTCTTGAAATATCCTGGAATAAGAATTTTTGTCTCTATCAAGAATAATATTCTGATTATTTCCATTAAAGTAAGAAATATTTTCTTAGACTAGTATATTTGCATATATGAAATTTATTTGAATAAGATTTGTTTTCTTTATCAAGAAAAATATTCTGATTATTTCAATGAAAGTAAGAAACATTTTCTTACACTAGTATTTTGCATATAAAATGAAGAAACTAGTATAAGAAAAATACTCTCACCCAAGAAATGGCAAAACAGTATGTTTCTCAAATAAGACAAATTGGGGGATTTATGTTTCAACACATTCCAAAGCAGAACCCTTTTTTTTCGTTGTGCGTATGAATTACTTGAAAAATTTGGATATTATAGAGTATTTTATTTATTTTAAAATAACACAGCAAGGAAGCAATCAGAGATTGCTCAATTGTATGCCCCCCCACCTTCCGCTTTAATCCTACACTGCCCCGCCATTGTTCTGTTCTGTATTGGTCGGTGGAGGCCTAATTCAGAGAATTATGAAAATTCTGTTCCAGTCATTTTTTTCGGCATGCCTCACATAATACATATTCCAAGTATCGACCAACAAGTAATAATACAATGTTTTCATGGAAGATGGTCGCCAGGGCTTTCGCCAAATCCGAAAATGTGACCTGGTTATGAGACCTACATTCCTTGGGAGTATATTGTGGTGAAATTATGAAGCGATCAGCGAACTTTGAATTTTGCACCCAATTCACTCTTTTTGGGGCAATTTCATACTTCAGGACCTATGTGGTATGCTTTGGAATGTAGAATAACAATTTTATAGCCATTGTCCCAGTCCAAATTGGTTATGGACGGAGATCCAGCCTGAACAAAATAAATATATCCCATTCACTTAGGTTTGAGGAACAAAGGGCCATAACTCTTGAAAATATAACCGAAAGCAGAGAAACTTCACGCTTCACAACTACTGACCACATATGCAAATTCCATACTTGTCCTCTTGCAAATTCCATACTTGTCCATACAAAATTAACTGCGATCCAGCCCGGACAAGTCCCAATTCACAAAGATTTCAAGGACAAAGGGCCATAACTCTTGAAAATATACGCGAAACGCGAAGAAACTTCACGTTGCCCAACTGCAGGGCACTGACCACATATCCTGCAAATTCCATACTTGTCCATACAATATTAACCGAGATCCAGCCCGGACAAGTCCCAACTCACAAAGACTTGAAGAACAAAGGGCCATAACTCTTGAAAATATACGCGAAACGCGGAGAAACTTCACTCTGCACAACTATTGGGCACTGACCACATATCCTGCAAATATCAAAATTGTCCATACAATATTAACCAAGATCCAGCCGGGACAAGTCCCAATTCACGGAAATTTCAGGAACAAAGGGTCATAACTCTTGAAAATATATAGCGAAATGGGGAGAAACATTCCGCTGTACAACTGTGGGGCACTGACCACATATCATGCAAATTTCGTACTTGTCCATACAATATTAACCAAGATCCAGCCCGGACAAGTCCCATCCCAGAGATTTCAGAAAAAGGGCCATAACTCTTGAAAATTATACCGGAACTCGGAAAAAACTGTACCAAGCACAACTACCAGGCACTGGCCACATTCCATGCAAGTATCAATCCTGTCCATCAAATATTAACCGAGATATCGCGCGGACAAGATATTCGGACGGACAGACGGACGAACGGATGGACAGACGGACAAAGCGATCGCTATATGCCCCCCCCTCTAATTAGAGGGGGACATAATTAGTTCAGGGTAGCAATTCAGGAATTTAAACATTATCAGTGATATATCAGTGTATATATTTCTCGCTGTTCACATCATCGTCGATGCTAAATTATAGTCTGCATAACATAGGCCTAGCAGTTCTAATAACATAACTTATGCTTCTGCAACAGTTTTAATACAGGACTACATACTGATGCAAAGTATACAGCTCAATTTTTAGTACCGGTATGCCATATTCCACTTCATTTATTATTTGCCTGCATGATGTCTATTAAATCCATATAACACATTCACTGCATTGATTGGACTGTTTCTTCACTGTTTCAGAATCCCATTGACGTTTTGTTTCAATAAATGAGTACACCTAGCTATGAAAAGGAGATTAAAAGCAGCCTTTTCTTTCTAGTCAAGCAAGTTACATCTACATCGAAAAAAAATTGTTTTTCAAATATATGTCTTAATTTTCTATGGTGTACAGAAAACATATACGACACTATAAAGTCATACCGTGTGTCTATTATTCGCAAAGGAGTCTACACAGTTAAAAATAATTTCTTGGATTTTTGCCTGAGTGAGTGAAATTTTCTTAAGAAAATGTAAGAAATAATTTCTTGTTGTGGATCCACTTTTTACTTATTTAACTTTTCTTAAATAAGAAAAATGAACACTTCTGCATATTTATAAAAAAAATAAGTTCAAAATTGCTAAGAGCAACCAAAGAGTTCTCAAAACTATTCCCTTTTATGTGAAAAAGACTTATTTGTCAGTTGCTTGAATTTCTTCTTCTGTAGAAGACAAAACTGTGATTTCTCGTTTAAGAAAATTTCACTCATTCAAGCAAAAATACAAGAGATTATTTTTAAGAGTGTAGCTATTATGAATAAATTATCATGCACCTTATTCACACAATCTGCTTGCAACTAAATCTGGAAAGTCATAATTGCTGCGTAATATTAGCAAACGATTCGGGGCGAGAGTGTATAAAAGAATTCATCGAATATACATGTAGATGATTTATTTATGATGCTAGGAATAACATGATTTATCTGCTACAGCTCATTTGTAAACACCATTCCATTACGGTTATCCCAAATCATTTGCCAATACAAGCTAAATGATTAATTGTAAACGCTTGATCTGCGCAGCTTAGTAGTAAATTAGTATAAATAAATACGAAGCAGTCCCATCACAATGACGGCAACACTGTTAAACATCTATTTAAATAACCATACACAAATTACTCCAAATCACATGTTCAAGATACATCGAGTTGCCTCCCTTGTGCTATTTGAAGCGCCACGTGTTCGAGTAGGATCCAGACCACTATTAAAATTTACATTGGCGGCAATGTTAAAAACTGTTAACGTAATTGCATCTCCTCGATTCATTAATTAAGTCTCGACTTCCATATTTCGGCCAGAAGTACTTTAATTCAAGTGCTACAACCGGACAGACTTCTTGACGGGGGTCGCCCATTGAAATTTTGAGTTATGGGCGCTCCTACAAATGACGTCATAATTTTGGCCTTTTTCTCTGCTTTCAGAAAGCAGTGCACAGGCACCCAAATAGTCCCTCAAAGCAACACCTTATTAGGCCTTGCGTTAAAATCAAACTCACTGCGAAACCAAACACATATCATACTCCAATCACCTATCACTGGCCTTCAATTATTCGTCGCAACAGAGACTGGAAAAAATATTGAAAACAATTCACTTCTCTGGCAGAGGTTGCCTAAAGTTAACGGATCGGGACTATTTTTAATAGTGGTCTGGTACCAGTATCTCGGATGTGCCGCTGAGACCGACTCGCTGCATGAGCAGACGACACCATGACCCCTTTAGAAGACGCAGATCGTTTTCCAAAATCGTCACCCCAATCTGTCATTTCTGCCTACTTTGTTGTGAGTTGCACTTCTTATCGCGCTCATAATTAGTGCAAACTTTTCATTGAAAATCGTCTCCTGAGATTTGTTTCCCGACTGTGCTATAAGTTGTGTTGTTGTTGTAAACGCTCTTGCGGACAAATAAATACAAGTCAGGTTTGTTGAACTTTTAATTGTATCACCAAAAGTTACAAACCACTGAGTCTTAGATAAATTTAATCCTGGAATTTTTTTGACAGAACAACAGGTTTTTCCCGCCCGATGTATGTGGAAATAATCATTCGATCAGAACGAGGCTGACTGGAGACTCGTGGGTCGGTCGGGAACCATGAGAAGCTTGATTAGGCATGCTACTGTGGTAGCGACGACAGGGTTTCGAATGAGTTTGGCCCCCAAGTCATCAATTATATTGTCTCATGTGTATATCATGAACATTATGTTTTCATTAGGTTATGTGAATGATTACTGAAAATATAATTTATGAAAACAATAATTGAAGATGATTAAATATTTAACTATTGAATGACTTACTTGAAGTAAATACTTTAAATGGACAGTTTTACTGAAATAAATTTTTCCTCAACTTGCCTACATTGTATTTTTATTATTAAACTAGACTCAGTTAAACAGACTTATATTAATCAATAATTCCAAAATAAACAGCTTTCTTCCACAGTACATATACACATATCATATTCAAATATTTGAAATAAAACCTGATTAGTAGGCCTAAATAATTTTGGGATTACAACACTGACTGTGAACTGATATGAAAAAAGTATCTCTCTGATAGTTGGGAACACAATAGTATTTTCATTTTTTTTTATTTTATTTTTTTTTTGTGCAAATTTAGAAATTTGTTTATACCAGTGTTTTCTGAATGAAACTGGCGCATGTCCGCTCAACAGTCCGATATATTTAATTATAATTAGATTGTTTTAACACAAAGTTGTACACCAATACTAGTTTGGCGCATGGAGCTTGAAAGAAAATGTGCTTTTCAATGTGAATAAATCATGTGAAGTTCTTTAACTACGATATTTCTAGTTCAGCTTCTTTATATTCTTTTTCTTCAATTTATAAATCACTCTTCTGAGTCCTATGAGAGTCACAGCTCTCCTCGCTAAATTTACTTGAGCTATTTTTAGCTATTTTTCTTCAAATGCCTTCAAGGGCCACCTCGTCTCGCCAGGAAGAATGACATGATGAAAATTGCAATGTCTTCAATCGGGACCAAATTTGAGATGCCTTATAGATTTTTACAAAAAGGGTTGAAATGATACGAATTTATTAATTTGGAGGACAATTTAACTAGTAAATATTAAAATTTGCTGCAGTTGCATTCTGAGTCTCGTTTTCATTGGTCGGTTAAGACGATTGCCAGAACTGGCTACTGCAGCTCGTTTCAGATATAGCAGCATAAAGTAGCTTTGCCCATGAAGCTAGAAGAAGCTACTTCAATTGAAAAGTGATTTCCGTCATCAATTAATTTGAAATAAGAGCATGATCAAATAAATTATAGTGTTTTCAGAATACATCTAACTACCAATAAATGCAACCTTTAATTTATAAAAAAAACTGGCTTGTTTATGTTTTGACACTCTCCGTGTTTTTGCATTACAATTTTATAGGCTATTCCAGTAAATAGAACTGTAAGTCTCACTCCTATACATTATTCTAGGATTTACATGTATGACATTTATGCATATGGGAAATTAGAATCTTCTCTGATGTTATGACAGCTATATTCGATATTGTGATATTATCTGGCTGAATAACGTCAAGAGCCTATTCACCTCCTTAAGAGTAAAATTAGCGACAATGTCCGATATTGGAGCCACCTGCCCCCAGATCTATCAACCGTGCAAAGAAAATATATACCTTCCTAAATATCAAAATTTACAACGACGGATAATCCAGCACTTTCGTTCCATTTTGTATCTGTTCCGAGCTTCATATATTTTCATGGTCATGATGGTACTCTGCATTACTATTACGTGAAACAACACCAACCCACGTGGTAGGTCTACATTTAAAATGACCAACCAAAAGATTATTGTTCTAACACATGGTGGCCTATTGCGCACTTGCCGAATCACATGGTAAGTTTGAACTCGGCTAGATTATGTGAACTAAATATCGAAAGCAAACAAGATTTGTGAAATAGAGCATTTCCATAGCGCAGTTCAAAAATAATTTTAAACGGCTGGAAACTGAACAAATATGGCACGAATGTTGTTAAATTTATGCCAAGTGTCAAGGAAAAAGTTTGATATTTTGGAAGGTGTATGTTTTTTGTATGGTCGATGAACAGAGGGCAGGTGGCTCCAATATAATATCATGACAGGATACAGTGAAAACCTAGAAGTATTGTTCACGAGAGAAAAATATGAGATATTCTAATTATATCTGGGAAATGGTAAGAAATAATTTCTCCAGTTTTCTTGCCGGAGAAAAATATTCCTGCAATGTATCTTCACAGACTTGCAAGAAAAAGTAAGAAATAATTTCTTGCTTAAGAAAAGAATTTTTGTGACAAATCTTAAGCAAGAAAGATTATCTTGTCAGATCCCCAAGAAAAAGTAAGAAGAAGTGAGAAATAATTTCTTGCTTGAGAAATAATTTCTTATGACATGAATCTTAGGTGAGAAAAATTATCTTGTCAGACTCTCAAGAAAAAGTAAGAAGAAGTGAGAAATAATTTCTTATGGCATTAATCTTAGATAAGAAAAATTATCTTGTCAAGACTCCCAAGAAAATTTGAGAAAAATTAAGAAATGTTGAGTTTTCTTTTCTCGTTCTAGAAAATAATTCTTAAAGGTAAATCTTAAATAAGAAATAATTTCTGGCCAGACTCCCAAGAAAAAGTAAGAAAAATTGAGAAATAATTTCTTGCTTGAGAAATAATTTCTTATGGCATTAATCTTAGATAAGAAAAATTATCTTGTCAGACTCCCAAGAAAATTTGAGAAAAAGTAAGAAATATTGAGTTTTCTTTTCTCCTTCTAGAAAATAATTCTTAAAGGTAAATCTTAAATACGAAATAATTTCTTACCAGACTCCGAAGAAAAAGTCAGAAAAATTGAGAAATATTTCTTGCTTGAGAAATAATTTCTTATAGCATTAATCTTATGTAAGAAAAATTATCTTGTCAGACTCACAAGAAAAATTGAGAAAACCCCAGAAAATGATAACTTACTAAATAGCCATGTGCTGATACAATTCGATCTCTTTCCTCGTGATTCTGGCTCTTATGTTCTGGTGGGTGAGGGGCATCTGGTCAAAAGGACGACCATTAAGCAATTTGAATATCTGGATTTCTATAATCTCACTCTATTGGAAATTCAATTCATTCCCAAAGGCCACTTATAAGAATATTAATACCAAACATACGTAACGAGATTAAAAATCGCCAGCACATGATAGAGGGAATTTAGACCAGTCGGATACCTCGCTTCCAGGAACAACCGGAGTTTGCAGTCGCGTACATTCAGTATACCCATCTATTAAACTGAAATAATGGAATGCCAGTGTTCAATTACTGGATATATGAAGTACGTCCTTCTGTAAATTGAATTAATATGATAGTACATGAAAAATGGAAAAGCCCTCTATGTCCAAACGCCTGGCAATGTCCCAATGAGACATCACTACGGACCAAGTGCATGATATTGCCCTATCTAGATTGCTGGCAAGCGATTTGTAAAGTGTGTGCTATTATTGTCATTGTTTGACCTTGATTGCTGGATATATCACCGTGATTTCACTCTTCTCGTTCCCACAAGCCTTAGTCTGCTGTAGCGAGTACAAATTTGTTCGACTTGAAACGCACGATGAACCAACAGTGACCGACGGTCAGGTACCGTCCCGAGTAAAGCTTTCTTTATTCATCAACATTAGGAAATGTGTCTTTCCTCCACGTTAGACTTATTATTTAATTATCAAACGAAATCCGAAGCCATTTCTGTGGCCTTTTTCATCAGCAGTCTTAGTAGCAACTATCGCCCTGCTGTCTTTCCAAATTAGGTGTCCAATCACCAATTTTGCCGTTATCGTGTTACTGTCCTCCAATATGACATGTTGAATATCTTCCCACTCAGTTGAATATTGTCTGTCGTCTCTCAAATACAATTATGCATTTACATAGGTCAATATTCTCTAGTAACATGCAGGGGTAGTAATTGGAACATGAAGGAATAGTCTTCTATCAGAGAATATATAACAATATTTTGAAAAAAAATAGCTATTTTGGAAAGCATAGCATTTCTCAAACGATACCGAGCCAGAGTTGTTGAAAGAGCAACGAACAGAGAAAGTCATAATATAGTTCTAGTATACATGAGTACGGAATAGACGACAGTTGCCTGTCCTATGAAAGACATAGTTCACTCACTCCCCGACTTGCTCACCCACAGATATGTGGCATCAGGAAAGGAATGTTGATAACAGAGAGCGAATACAATGTAAAGTGAGTGGCAATTGCGTCTTATCTTCGCTAATATCAACACAGACTAGGGTATTCTTGATGCATATCTCACAACTATCAGGCAGCTGTTTGACCGCGAGATTTACGTCGCTATGCTATAAATGTAAGAAATTGATTTACAGCAATTTTTAAGTCATTAAAGTATGTACGTTGTCAGACATAATCATTACATGTCGTCAGATCGCTTAAATAGGTGTGTGACTAAACATGGCAACCTTGGTCTTAACCCTATCTGGCCTGAGTTTTTTTTACCTGTCCAGGCCTGGGGGCGAAATGTCCACCCTAATTATTTGTTGTATCCCTTGAGCTAGGGGGATGAAACTTACCACATTATACCCTTGGGTCAAGATCTACGGAAGTGTAAAAGATAGTCGCTTTGATGACGTCACAGTGTCATTTTCAAAAACGGCATTTTTCAGTCGATTTGCCGGTCGGATTTTCCCAATTTTTTATTTTTGCAATTTCTCCGAAAAAAAACTGCATAATAAAGTAGTAAATATTAATGCGATGCGAAATAAAATAGTTTTGCCCACTTTTCATCGCGGAAAAGCAGAAATTTTGAAGAAATATAACAGAAACATCACTTTCCTGGTACCTTACGTGAACGCCATCTTGAATTCACCCATGATCCTCTGCTCAGGGGGTTATGCAAATATTTTCAAAATGACACTAATATGTTAAGCTTTCAAGTCACAGAGTTTCAGCTCTACATTTTCGTCGTTCCGGAGAAACCGCAGAAAGTTTGGTTTCTGGTGGTAGCGAGAATGTCAGCCGATGCTGGTAAGGACCACAGACTGTTGTCTGGATCCTTTGGGACTTCGTGATCTTGTTCAATGTTGGCCCCAGGGGAGGATTGAGCCTAACAGTTCTGATCTAGAGACAAGCATATATGTAGTAACCCACCATGAGCAGCACGCCGAATGTGAGTGTGAGTTGAGCTTTCTGACATATAGTTGAGCGAGAAAAGGCTTGACGCCATGAGTTTATGAGTTTTCATGAGATCTTTCCAATCGATGCGGCGTATGGAACCTCTTGCTAAAGAAACAAGAGCCTGGAATTACTAGCTTACATCGGGTCGTAAGTTGTAGAGATATGTAAGAGATGGTAGTAGATGGTAGTGTAGTGAACGATTGATACCGGTCTTCATCTCAAATGTGCGCTTGATTCTTAGGAGTTTTTCGTCAGGGGGAGTCTCTTGACGTTCGAATGCCCAGACCCGTTTCATTCGGGATGGAAGAGGAGTCCGCCAGCTCCGAGCACCGGCGGTATCAGTTCCGGACACATACTTCCTGCGACCATGATAATTTTCGTGTGGCACGAAAAACTGAACCCTTTCACGAAGTCAGACTAACTCTGATTTACAAATGGCTAGCGGAGTTAATTTTTTAGAGGACAATGGCTGATTTTTTGCTTCATTTCTCGAGTAATTCATTCTCCTTTTCAGGAACGTGTTTATGTCTGGAAATGAAGCACATCCACGGATTCGGTTTCCTGGACTATCACGCGTTTGCTTATGAACGCAGAATCCATGTTATTAGCCAGTGAATGGCGGTAGTGGACATCTTGCTTCAAGAATGTTCGTATAACCTATAAAAGATAAAAGCGTGTTTTGTTTATGCATGTACATCCCAGTTCCAATGAATCCATGTGCAAGTGAGGAATAAATTGATCGTTACCAGCCGATTTCCTGCAAGTTTATGGTATTGTTCGGCGTAAATTATGATTGATATATATCTGTTCTCTTAGGTGACCGATTCCAAAGACAATTCACAATTTTCTATATATGTTTTTATGTTGCCAGGATTGATTTCTTGGTGTTTATTTCTCCCAGGTTTAATATTCTCTCGTCACAAGCAACCATTTTTTTCAGTTAATTTTTAAAGAGTTTCGTTACATTTTGCACGCAAAAACAGTAAATGATAAAGCTGCATAAATAACAGTCTGATATTGAAGCAAGTAATATATTTCGACTATGTTGTATTTTGTATAAGTTATTTTCTTATGATTGAGAAACTGAAAGAAATTAGATGGATTTCAATGGGATTGAATTACAACACATATAAGGGAAGTGGGAAGAGGTGCCGACATACTGACAGAGCCACAGGACTTCACAGTATAGTCTTCCGGTTAACCTATTCTAAAGCACATACCAAGAATCTAACGATTCGTGATATGTGTTGTATCTCAGATACGCTTTTATTGTGCCTGTTCATGTGGCAACTTGGATGACATTACCACACGGTGCCTATCACCGACATAAGCGGTATTAGATACAAATCTAGAGAGGTATGCTGGAAATGCTCTGACAACTCGTATATTGGTAATTGATGAGCTGTGTCGCTGTGACAACTCGTACACTGGAGATTGGTGAGCTGTATCGTCGTCAGATGAAAATGACGGCATTTAACACAAAAGACTAACCTGTAAGGCCCGATGTCGACTCAACATCAACTTCCACAATGCCAACATATATCAAAGACCAAAATGTCTGTACAGGGGCGGGCCTCGGGGACGAAACGTCCACAAGCAGAATCTCGCCATATACAGGTAAAAATTACAACACGTATAAGGGAAGTGGGAAGAGGTGCCGATACTGATAGAGCCACATGACTTCACAGTATTGTCTTCTGGTTAACCTATTCTAAAGCACATACCAAGAATCTAGCGATTCGTGATCTGTGTTGTATATCAGATACGCTTGTATTGTACCTGTTCATGTGGCAACTTGGATGGCATGACCACTCGGTCCCTAGCACAGGCATAAGCGGTATTAGATACAAATCTATAGAGCTATGATGGAAATGCTCTGACAACTCGTATATTGGTACTTGGGGAGCTGTATCGCTGTGACAACCCGTACACTGGGTATTGGTGAGCTGTATCGTCGTCATATGAAAATGACGGCATTTAACACAAAAGACTAGCCTATAAGGCTTGATGTTGACCCAGCATCAACTTCCTAAAACATATGAATGACTCATGTTAAAAGATATCTTAGAAAGATTAACACCGTGAAAATTCAATTTCTTTGCCGACTGAATTTAGCCACAACAAATGCCGATTTCTGGCAATAGAGACAGATACCAAAATTGTAGCCGTTTTCGACATTTTAAAGGGATATCAAGTTTATTATTCATTCTGAGTTTGATTTTATGAGGTATATTGGGTGACCTCTGGAAAACGAAATGTAACCACACCACTTAATACTATCATTTGAACAGTAACAGCAACAACGAAGATAGGAGATCAACGAGTGATAAGTGCATGTTATCTCCGCTATCTCATGTACAACTGATTATATATTCCACATCAAAATGCGTTTTCTTCCAATAACCAATCATCAACAATACAAAAAGAGATTGGTAACTGGTAAATAATGTGTAAAAGAGAGATAAGAACTACAACGACCATGAAATACCAGGGATGTTCAGACTGTTGAAGAGGCAATGCATTCTTAAACAGTCAATCTTCTGAAACTCAGCCAAAAATATTCTTACACATATTGGTAGATCGATGACTTAATTATCCATAATCCAGAAAAAGGTAACTCACTAAATGGCCATGTGCTGATATAATTCGATCTCTTTCCTCGTGACTCTGGCACTTATGTTCGGGTGTTTGAGAGACATCTGGACAAAAGGACGACCATTGAACAATTTGAATATCTGGATTTCCATAATCTCACCTTTGGAAATTGAATTCATACCCAAAGGCCACTTATAATAATATTACTACTAAACATACGTAGCGAGAATAAACATCACCAGCGCATGATAGAGGGAATCTAGACCCGTCGGATACCTCGATTCCAGGAACAACTGGAGTTTGCATTCGCGTACATTCAGTATACCCATCTATTCAACTGAAATAATGGTACGTCAGTGTTCAATGACTGGATATATGAAGTCCGTCCCTTTGTAAATTGTATTAATATAATTGTACATGAAAATGGAAAAGCCTCTATGTCCAAACGCCTGGCAATGTCTCAATCAGACATCAGCACGAACTAAGTGCATGATATTGCCCTATCTAGATTGTTGGTAAGCGATTTGCAAAGTGGGTGCTATTATCAATATCATTGTTTGTACAGTAGCAGTGGATATTTATCGTCTCGAAAGTTATTATCCTAACAAATGAAAAGTGATGCCATTCCACGTTTGTCATGATTTCAATTGCTAACTTTTAATAAGGAAATGGTTAGCACTCACAGTCGCTTTTCTCGCCGCTTCCTTCCCCCATTGCATCCCAGTCCAACCTAGTACAACAACGCTGAGCCACATTGTGCTCCTTGGTGGTAATATATTTTGCGCAGTATTTATATTATTTTTCGACGTTAATCGTTGTAGGGATTGTGACAGTATCAAGATTCCATGTCAAGAGAAATGAGCATCTCTGCAAAGATGTCTGGACTTTGCAACATCGGCTCCAACTGTTCACTGGAAACTTACATGAACTGGCATATTTGCAGATGCAACGACGAAGAACGTCGATGAAAACTTCCGCCAGAAAATTGCAAAATGTTAAAAAAGCATGTTGTGGGATTACGATATATTGTACAGGATCCCAATACAGATCAAAACGTGACGAATACAACATGAAGGTGCATTTCACACGATGTTCTTACCGGCTTTACCATGATTCATGACCCAGCGTTAATCCTTGATATTTAACAAGTACAGTTATGATTATTGTAAGAAAATATTATAACTAATAAATGCCAAGAACCAGCTTACAAGATATCAATCTCAGTTCAAGCCATTGTATGGTAAACATGCTAAATATTAGGTGCATGTTGTTGTCACAGAATTGAAGGGGGATGTGGGTAGTATTAATACAATCGGGATATAGCTATGGCGGTATAGCACAATGAATGAATGTACACTAGCTATCGAGGCGTGGGCTAAATTTAACGATGAATTTGTTTTCCCTTATGCCTAACCAGCGGTGTATTTGCATCCTTTTTGCCAAATCCCCTCAACTCGTAATGGAAAAAAAAACAAGGAGACTGACGCGAATGTGAACACCCCTATGTTTTTTTTTATAGCTGATTATATTTTGTCCCCAAAATCATGTTGAAAATCCAAATACACACCATTGCATACATGTTCATAATAAAAATGACAGCCGTTTGACTTTATGAGATTTTAATTCAGTACATTGGTCTGGTTCAAGGCTTATACGTTTAGCGCAGTAAAGTCAAAGTCAAAATTCTTTTATTTTACCAGGGTAGCCTTTCGGTACAAGACTGGTTTCCAAAGAGGCCCTGGCGGGTAAACAATACAGTGGGGGTACATATAAACGGTAAAATGAAATAAACTAAAAGAAATAACAATATCACGGAATTACAGTCTAGTACATGTATAAGATTATTATAAAATTATGTCCTCTTCCTTAAAATATCTCTCATTAAATGATAAGAATACTGATCAGCGACACGGATTTGATATTTTTGGAACATCATGATGTCTTGCCGGCATCATTGAAAACTGTTGACCGCTTCTCTCTTGCAGGAAACTAGCCTATGTTTATGTATACATGATTGTCTTTTTGAATTTGGTGCTAATACTGTTATATGGAATATGAAATAGGTCTTTGGATTATGGACGCGGATATTCTCTAATGGACGACGGCTGAATTATGAATGACGGACCAGACGCTTGTAATTTTAAAAGTATTTAATCTGGCACTGCCCTTAATACTGTCTTCTAAATTGTTCCATATTTTAACACCTCTGAACTTAAAATATCTCTGACCAGTTTGCAAATTAAATTTAGGAATAGTTAAAAGATTCTTGGCAGCAGCTCTCGTTCTATACCCAGTTTTTACACATTGAAACAGATTAGTAAGATAGCCAGAGGCATTCTCATTCACACATTTGTACATTAAAATAGCACTATGATAATAAAACCTTTCAGACAAGTCAAGCCATTTAAGCTCATTAAAAACTGTGCGATTGGAACTGTCACATGGTACTTCAAGTATTACTTTTCCAGCTCTGTTCTGTAGCTTTTGAAGTTTATCAAGGTAAGTTTTTGCACATGTACCATATACAATATCGCAATAATCTAAAATAGGCATGACTAAAACATTGTAATAGTTGAGTTGACAACTTTACATCCATATAACAACGGACTCTTCGCAGCACACCTAGCCTCTGTCTGATCTTTTTAGCAACAGTCTCTACGTGAGACTTGCAAGAAAGGCATGGATCGAAAATTACACCCAAGTACTTATATTCCTCAACTTTCTCAAGTTTCTCATTACCGATATACACATTTGTGTCTTTAGCTTTATTTACACGACGTTGAGTGCCAAACAACATCCATTTAAACTTTGATAAATTGAGATGGAGTTTGTTTTTACAGAACCAGTTAGCAGCACTTTGAAGATCATACTCGAGACATTTGGATATAACAGCAGAATCTGACGATGGAAACAAAAGCACAGTGTCGTCAGCATACAATACTACTTTCGATCTAGAAATATTTTGTGCGAGGTCATTGATAAACAATACAAATAGCACAGGTCCAAGAACAGACCCCTGAGGGACCCCACACGTGACTTCAAGTTCGTACGACTTGGTCCCACTAAACTGTACAAATTGGGTTCTATCTAGTAGATAGTTTTTGAACCAAAGTAATTCAGCATTACGTACACCTAGACATTCAAGTTTGTATAAGAAAGTTTCGTAATCGATCGTGTCAAAGGCCTTTTTTAAACCCAGGAAAACTGCCCCTACAATTTGACCCTTGTCCGTGTGTCCAAAATGAAGTCAGAGACATCAGTAACTGCTGTTACGGTAGAGTGTTTTTTTCTGAAACCTGATTGCTGGTAGCATAAAATGGAATGTTTGTTTAAGTAGGCAGATAATTGGTAATGGACAGCTTTCTCGAATACTTTCATACCAGCAGGTAAAATTGAGATAGGCCGGTAGTTGGAGGGGTCCATCGGATTACCTCCCCTGGTATTTATCTTTGAAACGTGGTAACTTTAACTCACATAATGTGTAACCGAAAGGCCGGTAATTGCTTTAACGCGCGACTAAAAACTTGCACAGACGGACATTTTATGCATTCCGTTCTTTAACAAGTGATATCAAGTTTTGCAGCTAGCAAAATTCTGATGTGATCGTTTGTTCAATAAATAAAGTAAATAAATTCGGCTAGCTGTTGTATTGTTCAGAAGGCTCGCGGTATTCACATCTGATAATATACATGTAAGCTTGGGCATTCCCGCGGTAACAGAGGCGTTTCCGTGCTCTGTTGCTGTTTTCGCGGTACTTCTGAGTGTATGCATAAAGACATGCGGACTGAATAGCGGCTCGTTGACACGTGCCGCCGACGGGGCGCCTTTTGTTGTCTCGGCCGACTATCGAGGCTTGAATGGATATTATGGAGCTACGTTTCGTCTGTATTTACGGCGCATGCAGACATAACGGGGGGTGGTAATTAGTCTAGTGATTAGGCTTAAACTGTACCGCGATAACAGTGCGGCAATTACCCCGGTATACTTGAGTTGTCACGAGGCCTGTACTGTATGTCTGGTATGTACATCCATCCATCTGTATATGTCTGGTATGTCCATCCATCCATCTGTATATGTCTGGTATGTCCATCCATCCATCTGTCCATGTGCATGTAACATGACCTATTTGTATTAATTTTTTACACCAGAAAACTCTCAACATACGCCAGAAAGCTGATGAAACTGGGAAAGTTCAGTAAGTACACAAATGTACCACATGGTATTTTTAATGAAAATCCATTGATCGCACACCAAACCATACATTTCTGATCGAATAAATTTGGCCAAGAGACAGTTCAATTTCCACACAATAATTCCTTTGAACAGTCCTGTGTATTTTATGATGCGGAAGCATAAACTTATCAAAAAGAAGTTGTATTTTATTTTGTAAATGATTTCAATACCTATACCTGAAGGCATATTGGTTTGTACCTGTCAGCCCATCCATTTGTATGTCATACCATGCATCCTTTCATCTCAATTGTGTGTGTCCGCAGGATTACACAAAAACTATTCCTGTATTAGAAAAGAATCTTTTCATTTTTCACCCGTAGATAACCTGATTAGATTTCTAGTGTGTTACTTTCAGGTTTGTTTTTTGTTTGTTTCTTTTTTTTTTCTTTTTTTTTCCCCCCATTTTTAAGCTTTTTACATATCGTTCCATTAAAATTGCATTAGCAGTATTACTGAAAACCTAAACAACATGGACCAATGTAACTTCCTACAGGTCTTCATATCAACCTGTAGATGACCGATGACCTGATCAGATTTACGGACTTCTCCCTTCTTGGTCTAATAGTTAGGGTGGTGATGAACATACATGCTTTATAAACAGTTGAAGCTTCTGGTTAATTTGCATCCATAGGACAACCTCTGTTTGTATGGGAAGACTGGTTTCAACACATGGAAAAATGGGAGGCTGAAAAACAAGACTTCTTTTTGCCTGCTACATCAGAGTGAGTGTATAAATGTCTACGTAACTGAGTGTAATTCGGATATGTCAATTCTTGTCTAGGCCTTTCGTTTTTTATTTGTTGGTTCTCGGATCCGCCGACCCACTTTTTCGAAAAGTGGAAAAAAAAATCAAGATTTTGTCCTTTTTTATTCCCGCCGACGTAAAAATTTGCTACTGATCTTATTTTTATATCCTCTGATAAAAAAAAATCACAATTCTCGACAGGATGACTCGGTGGGAAGGCTGAGGTATACGAAAATATATACACTGTCGAAGAGTGAAACTTAATTATTTAGACATCGCGCATCCATCTTGGACCTTTCTCCGTTTATAGAAATATCAAGGGAGATAATTCTGCAAAGCTGTTTGTGGCGCGCTCTCTGGACAAAATGACGGGAATGGCGGACAGATTTTACATCTGTCTCGTCGTAAAGAAAGAGGCGGAAGTCAAGACTAGATCTTTTCAGCAATCTAACGAGCGGCAGCGATACTGTTGGCATGGTTGGGGACATCGTCTGCAAATGTATTACGTCGGCTGACGTGGTTTTCTCCATGAAGTCGTCAAAACTTGATGATGGTGCCGTCACTGAATGTGACCCGTCTACCCGGATGTCAGTGTTGCACTCTTTCCTTCAAGTTATCCTATCTGACAACGACACCAGGTCGAGGTGAGCTGTTCCATTATGATGGATATGGCGAAGAGAAGAGATGCCCTCCCGGATGAAAGGTCACTATCTTCATACAGTCGCTTTTCGTAACCCCAATATAGGGGCCTATATTTCATGATTTAAGGGCCATGTTGTTGTTGCCGAATCTTGATTTAAGGGCCATGTTGTTGATGCCGAACTATGTATTTTTCACAGCCGAAAGGACGTCCATTTTTATAAATAAAATGTTTGAAACTTTTGTACAATTAGTCAATGGGAAAAGTATTGTTTAACTCTCAGTAAATACAGATATCGTGCAGATACAACAACATGCCACCAATTATGACCCTTGGACCAATAATTATTTACAAGTTCAGAAACTCTGGTCAATACTAAATACAACTTCAAGGATGTTCAAAAAAGACAGGAAAACCAGAGGAGTCTCGTCTTTTCAAACCACTTTGAAGACATCCATATCCTTTCATTGAACATACCACAAAGTGCATATATTTTTTTTTTGTGGCTTCTACATGATATTGTACATGTGCACTCATAGTGTTACAACTGTACTCGGCTGTATTGAAGTTATTACACTATGAGTGCAATAAGCCTTTTCGCGGTTACAAGAATCAGGGGTGATGACGGCCCTTTTTCTATGCTATAAAGAGATCATTTATCTCAAAATATGCAAGACTGAAAAACTAACATGCTTCCCAGTTTATTTTACGTTGACTTGTAACTGCGAAAAGGAGTATTTTGTATGTCTGTGTGTGTTTTTTTTTCCTTCTTTTTTCCTCCTGTCGACCTGGTTTTTTCATCAGTCGAATCCGTGAACCAACAAATAAAAAACAAAAGGCCCTATTTGTTATAGTGTCAGACCAATAAGGAGACTACCAATGAAGACTGTTAGACTAGTTGCTATATTATACCTCATATCATTTCCATCCTTGGAGGCAAACAACACAAACTTTAAAACTTGTCATGAAGATCATATGACAAATCTGATCACAGTATTGAGGCTTCCGTGGTATCTCACATTGCCCTGCGCCATGGGGTGAATTTTTGACTCGGTAAGATGAGAAGAGATATGGCGTCAAGGAAAGAGTACAATACAATGCGGTAACAATTCCAAGAACTTCAAAATTGGGCTTGGTTACATGGCAGATGACCCTGGTGAATGTGATATGTTGTGTTTTGACATGGCCACATTGAAGGCAAGATTTGCCAGCTGGCATCATTATGTAAAGCGAATGACCCTTGTTGACATCAGGATACTTTTGTCAGTCTGATTGTTGCACAATGTCATGATACAATGTTGACTGGAAAAGTATCAAAATGTTGCAATGTTTCACCGCAAAGCGATGCATTATCCACAACCATGAAGGACTGAATGCGTACCACAACTATCGACTTGGAAAGCATTTCAGGATATTTGAATTTCAAAGAGGGTTGCTGTTCTTTTCTCAGAACAAATTATAGGCTCATATTTTGAGTGAGTGAATAGAATTTAACATCGCTTTCAACAATATTTCAGCTATATCGCGACGAACCAATTAAACACCACCCAGCTAAGTTGCATTCATGCTACTTCAAAGAAGAAATCTTTGAAGCAGCATGGAACTGACACAAAACACTGAGGACAGCGCACAAGACACAGACAGGACGCTTACTTAGTGCAATAGAGACAAGTGATATTACAGTGCTAGACATCACATTATCAAGTTATTGTTGCTTCTCAGCAAAATGCATTGAAGCAACAGGAACCTGTGCCCACCCAACCACCCACCTCAGATTTTGATGAGGGTGTTCAAATTATGGAGAACAAATGACAAGGATGTCTTAACTTCGTTTGCAGACAAGTTGAAGAAATCAGAGATGTGGGAACTTTCATGGAGCAGTTTGAAAACTACAGCGACTTGAGAAGAAGACATTCTACCACCAAAAGTATTACAGGTATATGTCTGTAGTATCAAGCCTGCAGGCTGGATTCGAAAGATACATTTCCACTTCAGTATTGGAAGTCCTATTTGAGTTGTATCAAAATTTCTATCAATTCATTTTCGCTCTTGGAAGTATAAATATAATAGTACCATATTAGAATTAAAAAATATTATATGAAAAAAAGGGGATTTAACTCAGTCATGAGACATTTATACATCCCCCCAAAAACAAACCACTGGATTGATATTTTTTTTATCATATTGGGTATACACTTATGAATGTTGAGGTATAATTTCATTCTGATTCACAGGGTGGGAATTTTTTTTTAGAAAAGTACAACATTTCTCATTAAAAAGATGAATGTCATGATTGACCATTTTTATTGGTCATTAAATCATTCGGGGGTTTTTTTTTTCATGACGAAGTTAAATCTCTGCATTCATGAAAATGTTTCTTCGACTTCCTGACAAAGATTTGAATTCTTATGGTAAGAATTGAAATTTTGAAAACGGTGATGTGACCATATAGGACTAGAACATGTTTAACTGCATCTGCATCTACCTCTTCGAGATGAGGAGCTTGAGCATTGTTCAATGGTCCATAAGTTCATAACACCAAATTATGCAGAAGGGGGTCACGGGTCATTTAAGAATTATTTTGCTGTCTCCAAACCTCCATAGTGTCAGTCATTCATTTCTTGACAACACGAGGGATGCGAAAATAAGAGCAACGTGACAGTTTCTTTCCTCAAATTGTTACATAGTACCTTGCATCAAGAGGCCACTTGGGATTGAATACCCATCGGACATGACGTTGCGAGGTATCAATTTGAAAAAACACTGAACCACTGCAACTGATTAATGTATTTCTCACAAATATGCTACAGTTACTATACTTCATGTAATGTACTCTGATCTCTCTTCCAGAATATGTGTTCTCTCAACGCCCTGAAGTCCGGGAAAACATCCAACAGCCTTTCACTTTGCTGAGTGAAAAATGGAAGAACAGAAATCCTCATGTGTCCGCTACATGTATTTCAACCTCATTCTCAGAGGACCCACAATACAGTCCATCAGCCATTGCAACCATGATGGAGGAGGACCCCATTGGATTCCTAGTTGACTCCCCACAGAAAAGCAGCACAAAAATACCTCAGAAGAAGTGTGATGCTAGTGCTAAGGAGGAAAACAGTACAGATTTCAGAAGAACATCCCTGAAATATATCACTCAGCCAGACAATTTTCTGGAAGAGTTGGACAGGCAGGGGTTATCTGATTTCACAATCCAAACTTCTTGTTTGAGTGATTCTGATGGGGACTCCTCAGGGGAGGAACCTCATTCACATAGCTCCACCTATAGTCTGTTTCCATCTCAAACAGGGAAACGACATACGTCTGATGACCACAATCTGGAAATCAGTTCTGAAAAATCTTCAGCAAAGAGAAAACAGAGACGGAAACGAAATGCCGCCAAGGCAGCTGTGCTTCACGCAATCTCTCAGCATCCTTCGCAGAGTGAAATACATGAAGACTTTAGTGACATGGGAAGTTCAAGCGAACCAATCAGTATGCATGAGTTGATGAAGAATTTTGAACGAGCTTATGAACAGTATTTCTTGTACTCTGACAAAAACCAGGGACAGCTAAGGCACCGCTCTTATGACTGGGTGTTAAAGTTTTGCGCTAATATGATTGAGTGTTGTGTCGAAGAAATTGATACAGAAGTACAAAAACTAGAGTTAGTGTATGTAGCTCCGATTGAACAACAGGACACAACATCAAAACGCAAATTGATGCGCTTTTTTAAAAGCTACTTTTCATGATTTATTGACTGCTACAACATGATGTGATACATTGGTCACTTTGTATTTGCATGTAATCTACACTGATTCTATGAGGCCTGATCAGTGATCTCAGTTTACATTTTTTTAGACGAGGTCATAATGCAAAACTGATCTCTGTCTATCCATCCGTCCATTCATTTGTTTGTCTGTTTGATACCTCCAGTATTAGGTTATGGCTACCTAACTTTGTGTATACCTTGTCCATGGGACTTAGAAGAACCTTTTATTAGCCCACCATCACCAGATGGTTCAAATCGCTTTTCGTCCGTGGTCCGTCGTCAGTCCGTCTGTAAACAATTCTTGTTATAGCGATTTCTCAGGAACTACTTTATGGATCTTTCTCAAATTTGGTACACAGGTTCCCCTTGGGGTCTAGTTGTGCAAGATGCCTTTTTTGGTCCGATTCGAAAATCCAATATGGCCACCAGGCAGCCATCTTGGATTTCCCCATGAAACTTTATCGTCATTTCTCAGGAAGTACTGCATGGATCTTTCTCAAATTTGGTACACAGGTTCCCCTTAGGGTCTAGTTGTGCAAGATACCTTTTTTGGTCCGAATCGAAAAATCCAGTATGGCCACAAGGCAGCCATCTTGGATTTCCCCATGAAACCTTATCGCGATTTCTCAGGAAGTACTGCATGGATCTTTCTCTAATTTGGTACACAGGTTCCCCTTGGGGTCTACATGTAGTTGTGCAAGATACCTTTTCTGGTCCGATTCGAAAATCCAATATGGCCACAAGGCAGCCATCTTGGATTTCCCCATGAAACCTTGTTATCGCGATTTCTCAGGAAGTACTGCATGGATCTTTCTCAAATTTGGTACACAGGTTCCCCTTGGATTCTAGTTGTGCAAGATAACTTTTCTGGTCCGATTCGAAAATCCAGTATGGCCACCAGGCAGCCATCTTGGATTTCCCCATGAAACTTTGTTATCGTCATTTCTCAGGAACTACTGCATGGATCTTTGTTGTCCCCCGCTACTTAGTAGGGGGGGGACTTAGAAACACCGGTGTCCGTAATTCCGTAATTCCGTGATTCCGTAATTCCGTAAGATTTTCTTGTCCGGACAATAACTCGTGAACGATTTAACCGATCAACTTCAAACTTGGGGTGTGCCTTGACATTGGCGAGGGGACGGTTGGGATTGTTTTTCAGCAATGTGCGTAATCCAATATGGCCGCCGTCAGCCATTTTGGATTATAAGCAGTACGATCTTAGATTTTCTTGTCCGGACAATAACTCGTGAACGATTTAACCGATCAACTTCAAACTTGGGGTGTGCCTTGACATTGGTGAGAGGACGGTTGGGATTGTTTTTCAGCAATGTGCGTAATCAAATATGGCCGCCGTCGGCCATTTTGGATTATAAGCAGTTCGATCTTAGATTTTCTTGTCCGGACAATAACTCGTGAACGATTTAACCGATCAACTTCAAACTTGGGGTATGCCTTGACATTGGTGAGAGGACGGTTGGGATTGTTTTTCAGCAATGTGTGTAATCAAATATGGCCGCCGTCAGCCATTTTGGATTATAAGCAGTTCGATCTTAGATTTTCTTGTCCGGACAATAACTCGTGAACGATTTAACCGATCAACTTCAAACTTGGGGTGTGCCTTGACATTGGTGAGAGGATGGTTGGGATTGTTTTTCAGCAATGTGCGTAATCAAATATGGCCGCCGTCAGCCATTTTGGATTATAAGCTGTTCGATCTTAGATTTTCTTGTCCGGACAATAACTCATGAACGATTTAACCGATCAACTTCAAACTTTGTGTGTACCTTGACATTGGTGAGAGGACGGTTGTGATTGTTTTTCAGCAATGTGCGTAATCTAATATGGCCGCCGTCAGCCATATTGGATTATAAGCAGTTGGATCTTGTCCGGACAACAACTCGAGAACGATTTAACCGATCTACTTCATATGTGGGGAGTACCTTGACATTGTTGAGAGGAGGATTAGGATTGTTTTTCAAGGACGTGCTTGATCCAATATGGCCACCATCTGGATTTCATTGGATTTTAAGCAGTTTGATCTTGTCCGGACAATAACTGGAGTACGATTCAACTGATCTACTTCAAACTTGGGGAGTGCCTTGACATCGGTGAGAGGACGGTTTGGATTTTTTTTCAGCGATGTGCATAATCCAATATGGCCACCGTCAGCCATATTGGATTATAAGCAGTTGGATCTTAGATTTTCTTGTCCGGACAATAACTCGTGAACGATTTAATCGATCAACTTCAAATTTGGGGTGTGCCTTGACATTGGTGAGAGGACAGTTGGGATTGTTTTCCAGCAATGTGCGTAATCTAATATGGCCGCCGTCAGCCATATTGGATTGTAAGCAGTTTGATCTTGTCCGGACAATAGCTGGAGTACGATTCAACTGATCTACTTCATACTTGGGGTGTCCCTTGACCTTAGTGAGAGGACAGTCATGTATTATGTTTTATGGATGTGCATAATCCAATATGGGTGCCATCTGCTGTATTACATTTATGTTAAGCTCATCAGCGATATCTCCATTTTCAAATCATACTGTTATCAATGATATGAGATATCATCGACCCCAAAAAATCGACCATAGAGGTCCATGGCCCCCGCAGCAGCAGCGCCAGTTATGGTGGATGTAATCACCATAACTGGTGCTGCTAGCGGGGGACATGGACCTCTATGGTCGATTTTTAAATTTGGTACACAGGTTCTTCTTGTCGTCTAGTTGTGCAAGATACCTTTTCTGGTCCGATTCGAAAATCCAATATGGCCAACAGGTGGCCATCTTGGATTTTCCCATGCAACTTTGTTATCGTGATTTCTCAGGAAGTACTGCATGGATTTTTCTCAAATATGGTACACAGGTTCCCCTTAGGGTCTCGATATGCAAGATACCTTTTTCGGTCCGATTCCAAAACCCAATATGTCCATCAGGCAGCCATCTTAAGATACCTTTTTCGGTCCGATTCCAAAACCCAATATGTCCATCAGGTGGCCATCTTGGATTTCCCCATGACACTTTGTTATTGCGATTTCTCAGGAACTACTGCATGGATCTTTGTTAAATTTGGTACACAGGTTCTCCTTGTCGTCTAGTTGTGCAAGATACCTTCCCGAGTTGTGGCGTTGCATCACAAGAGTCGGCGGATCAAACGGTGGGGCATATTCTATATATCGAGTATAGAGAATATCCATACCTTCACCTTCCATATCAAGGAGTTCAAATAATTCGGAATTAAAATGTATTTCTTCAAATTTTAAATCAGTTTTCTTTAGTCCATGCAGTAGCAAGTGAACTGCCCCACCCTTTCGTCTGCCAGCGGGTCGGCTACATGAAGGGACGTCACTCTTGTGACTCAACGTCACAACTCGACAACTGTAGACTACTGCATGTTTCGATCCAAGGGAGATAATCAGAATTCAGGCACTTTCGAAGTTTCAACATTACTGCGCGGACCGGATCCCTGTATTAAGTATTGTACCATCTTAACTATTTTCCAGCATGATATCTTAAAAGAGATATCTCAAACTAGCCCAGTAAGCAGAACAGAATTAGCATTCGTTCCTAATTATAAAATCTTAAGTATGTTTCATAGCTCATGCCAAAGTGTCAAAGAGATTGGTCTTCGCTTCCAGTACCCAATGATGACACATGCAAAAAAATAAATAAAAAAAATACTACAAAACAAAGGCGAAGGATCCTCCGTACATGTACATTCACTTTCAGACTAGCTTTGCTCATTTCTCTTGTATTATAACAACCGACATAAGTACAGTTTCTAGAAATCTTGAAACTCCTGAAACTTAGATTATATCTTGGTGTTTTTCAGTGTCCCTTTTTCGATCAGATTTGAAATTCTGTAAACAAAATTACAAATCAATCATTTGTTCTAGTAACAATGGACAAAAAGATCCTCTTGTCATTAGCTTACAATTATCAGACAATGGTGGGCGCCAAGATCCTTTAGGATCTCTCGTTTATTTTGAGGTCAAAAGGTCAAGTTCAGATTAAAAAGTCTACAAAAAATAATTTTGAAAATCTCCGGTTTCATGTTTTGGATTGGTATCAAACTTTGTGTGTACCTTGCCAGTGGGGCAAAGAAGAACCCTATTTTTCATTTTGAAGTCAAAGATCAAGTTCATATAGACCAGTAAATCTCTTCTTCTAAGTTATGAAGTGTTTCAAAACTTTGGGTATACAAGAACCCTTTTTATTTTAAGGTCTAAAGGTGAAAGGTCACGGTCACCTAGGCCAGAAATTAAAAAAAAAAAATGGTTGTTCATCTCAGAGATGTGGAATTATTCATGTTGCATTGGGCGAGTCATATATCGAAGCCCATCAGTTCTTGTTGAAAAATAAAATTTGTTCTCCATACTCGTGTGTTGCAAGAATTTAGTCATTGAACATTGTTTAAGGAAGTATGCTTTGCATGTTGCATGTATATAGAGCATGCTTTAAATGCTATAGTATGTTGAACTTATTTTTACCCCTCCCTGATTGGGCTCTTGTTGTCACCCCGTTTGTCTGTCTGTCTGTCCGTCCGTCTCCTTTCCCCCAGGCTCCCATATCTTGAGAACTACTGAAGGCAGGTCGATGAAACTTCTGTCCAATATAGAATGTAGTCTGTAGATGTGTCTTTTGTATGCTTCCTTTGTCCGGTCCTTGTCTGTCTGTCTGTCTGTCTGTCTGTCCATCCACTTTTCTGTCCATCTGTATCATGGTTTAATTCCAACATTATGTATTATGGGCCTTCTTGTGGTGTGTTTCTAAAACCTAGTGGTGGTCAAATCATTTACATAATAATTTCCCTGTATTCAGAAATGTTTTCTTTCCATTCTACTTCCAAAATATTCATGGAATGTTGCAAGCATTCTACCTGATCTCATAAATCTACATATTACATGCACCAAAACATTTTTTCTGCAGGTGGACAGGGGAGTTAACCATGTAGAGAATTGATTAGTATAATGTACTGAAAAATGTACATGTAGTGTAAGTTTAAATCTACAATTTAAATCTCCACAACTGTTTCTGCTTGTGAATTACCTTTTACCAATTACTCGGCTTTAATTTTGCTTCAGTTGTAATCTGTGATATTTCCTTGTCTTGGGAACACTTTTAAATGGTAGTTTGGTATCCATTTGGGCCACTATCAGCAGTGAACCATAAAGATCTATGTTTATAGTATACAGAGGCTTTATTTTTGAATGATACACTGAATAAAGCCAATGCTTACTTGCTCTATCTTCTGAATAAATGTATGAAACTTCAAGATATATTGATGTGACCATGCCCTCGATAAATGATAGCTATTCTATGAAACTGATGAACAATATGTGAACAATACAATCTTTGTGATTTGCACAAAAGCCCCAATGAACGAAAAACTATGGACAAAAGCCCCATCCAACATTTAGTTCCAAGCCAGGACAATAAGATCACAACTTTATCAATTCACCAATGTATACCCCTGTGCATAGTAGGGGAGTATACTGGATTCTGATTGCCCATCCATCCATCCCTCTCTGTGTCCGTGCATCCATCTGTCTGTCCATCTGAAATTCGTTTCCAGGCAAATAACTTGAGCACCGTTCAGCAGATTCTTTTCTTTGTTATGCATATACCATGCCTGGAATTGCATTTCAAATAGGTGGCCCCACCTGGTGGTTAAATCCTACATGCATATGCATTTCTGTACAATAACTTGAGAACATTTCATCGGATTCTTTTCAAATTTGGTATGTAAATAACATGCCACGAGATGTTGCTTGGGCTGGACTTTTTGGGCTTTTAAGGGACTGAGGGGTTGTAGCACCTCTGGTGCCTCCTGTTTATCTTGTTTTTAGATATACTACCTACATATACATCAATTGCCATCTACACATGCTTGCAAAGGATTTAACTGGACCTTTTGGGGATCATGATATATTTTTAGTGAAATCTAACCATATCTATATGCAAGTATTTATGGTTAAATATTAAATGCTATCAGTGTATGCCATATTTTTCTATTTGAAGATCAGCAGAAATTATCTCCCTTGATCATCCTTCAGGTGGTATGCTCTGTGCCAGCATCCGTCCATGTCTATTCTCTTGTTGCTTTTGGAGTCTTGGTAGCAAGTCCTGTTTTGGGAGAGTGTCCTGTAAACAAATAATATCTAGATATTTAGACACATCCATGGCTTATTTCAATTAGAAGTCCAACAGAATCTGCATTTAAGGTGAACAACTTCCACCAACCCACATCTTGGAAGATTCTACTCATTGGAGAGAGGCTCCGGGCCCAGTCACCAAACAGAATATTACGAAGACTCCGATTGGACACCAAGATCAGACCAACTACCGGGATATGGAGCCAGATGGCTGAGACCCGGGACAACATCAACTGATGTCTTTAATATGTAGAAGTTTGTCACGGGGGAAGACACGGACCCGCAACAGTAGCAACTGAGTCAGAGTTTCCTCGGGTTTCCAGATGGTGCAATCTTCCAGATCACTCTGGTAAAGGTGTGGACCTCAGCGCATGACTCCCAAGCTCAAGACCAGGCTAAAGACTGGACCAAGCGCTGTAGACTGACCCTCATGCGAGATGATCGAAACCATGACAGGTCTTCAAGAAATCTGACTTGACACAGATCCGGGATTTTGCATCCTAATCGGAACTGATTTTCGAGAAATCAACCCGTTCTTGATATCACCTTCGATCTCGACGTTTGTACAACTCCTCAAGAACAGAATCATTCCCAAGATTGGCATCAGTCCAGAACTCGGGATCATCGGAAGTCAAGTAAGATGGATTACCACCAGTCTGGTTCATCCAAAACCAAATCAGAAGTGGCAACCTGATTTAAGAATCGAGAATGGGCACAGGTGGAGATATTAAAGTCCAGTACCGTACTGATAGAGACCACGAACCTACGGTTCGGGTTAAGCTAGAGTGTTCATCTAAAAAACCTTCTGGTTCGGAAATCGGACTACGGACCATGAACAAGTACTTCTGCAGCCCAAGGTACAGCCGATTCTCATTTCCAAGTCCAGGCTAAGGATTGCGATCATCTTCTGGAGGATTACATTGTTGATATGCAAGATAGAAGTCATTCATCCAGTCAGGAATGGTACTCCAACCAGCAAGAGTCCTCTCTGGAAATTGAGTAGCAGCACCATCATTTTTTCAACTTCGTGGTCTTCATCTCAACATTCCTGTGTTCGGCTCATGAGACAGAATCTGAAGAGAAGGACGGTTTGAATTTCAAGGCACCTTCGTTCTAGTACCAGAAATGCCGATACGGACAAGGCTTCTGAGGAACCGCCCGGACACCATCTGAACACCGAACACCAGGTATATATAGCTCGTTTTTTGCCATTAGAATCACTATCCACATCGCCTCTAATGAGATCTGATAAGATCGAAACTGGTCAGGCTTTCTTCGAGGTATCTCTACAGCTTCACCTATAGTATCTCGCACACCACGTATACATCCTGCTTCTGAGGAACCTGGAAGCGGAAGTGACCCACATTAAGCTTGTGTTTGGACACGCCGACCATGGACGAACTTATCCTGAATAGGATTTCCAGTTCCACTGAACCAACGTCGGTCGTACTCCGAGCAAACCAGGCCTGTTTTGTGGAAGACTGGTGCGGACTCGACACAGAATGACGTCATGTAAGAATTGGTTAGTGGAGGCGACATCCACATTGGTAAAGGATCCCACTAACAAACAGATGGTTCCATCAAGTTAACACTAACACAGATTGGCTTTTACAGGGGCTTCTCTTATATGTGTTGTAATCATAGACCTGTTGAACAAGACCAACGGCCAGGTGGTGGAGTCTGATACATATACATATACTACCAACTTCCAGACTGGTCACTTCGCTTTACTGAAGCATCCCAAGTAGGAGATGCCGGAGTCCGTGAATGCAGACTTGGCTCAACAAACTTTGTTCTCTGTGTACCCGCAACAACGCCATTCCAGTAGTGATGCCGACTATCAACCATAAGGGAACATCTCCTATGTTTGATGCCTTGGTACATTGCTCGTCAGAATTGACAGTTAGGGGAGATTGGGGTACACTGGGACATTTTTCACCTTTTTGCAAAAATCTTTGTTATTATTGTCCTGTAGTTTAGCCTTTTATATTCTCGTTATAACTTATATTTATTATGACATAGTCACACAAAAATTTCTGAAATATCTGTTATACTTTTCTTCAGAATTCTGTTTTAAAAACGTAAAAAAATGTGTCCCAGTTTGCTCCACTATGGGGTGCGATGGGACAATAATCAAAATACATTTAATAAGGAGTATATACTAATATGTTTCATAGGAGTTTAGAAGATTCAACAGCGGTGGTTAAGTTAGTTGCTATTTTAGGCCTCTGCTTCACGCAAAATATTTCCCAGCTGTCAAATTTGAGGAATATTTTGTGTGATTCTCATCCCAACGAAAGCAATTGACTTTGAAATTGTTGGTAAAACTCATCAAATCTGATAGGATTAGCAATTATTACCATCCAGGAAACAAAATAATGCACTTTGATGGGATTTTAGGATGAAAGGAAATTTCACCATTTGATTAATATTGTGCCAGTGTGCCCCAGGAAAAGTGTCCCAGTCTGCCCCAGGCGCATGATATATTCCTTTTTATGAAAAAACTGAGATACTAAATCGATATAATTAAAGTGTACCTTTGTTTATCCTCTCTCAATAGTAACAAAACAGCATTAAAGTAGCGTAGAAAACTTGTTATAACAAACTATCATCCTCAGTCCTTAAAATTTACTTGGACTGCTCAAAAACAATTTTTGTGCCCCTAATTTTTTACCAATGATAGTTTTCACTTGTAATCAATATAGAAGTTGTATGGGGCTGGTAGCTTTCTGCTGATAATAATGTAATGTGCTTCCTGTTCTTAACCTAGGAGTTAGAGGGCTTGTCTCA
Source organism: Hanleya hanleyi (assembly GCA_036873755.1). Taxonomy (NCBI): domain Eukaryota; kingdom Metazoa; phylum Mollusca; class Polyplacophora; order Lepidopleurida; family Hanleyidae; genus Hanleya; species Hanleya hanleyi. The sequence goes on along the minus strand of JAVTVY010026713.1, from coordinate 72,116 downwards.
CTGTGCCCCCATGTCCCACTGTAACCAGCCTCGCCATCACATGAACTCCGTCATCTATCATTTACCCCGAAGTTCACGCCGTCTCTCATCTGGTTTGCAGATCTTGTGGACGAAATGGGAGGTAATGACAGTTGACAAGTGGGTCCAAAGATCACACAGAGACGAATTCTTCTCCGCCTTCCTCGAGTATCCCAAGCTCATCACCAGATCCAAGCCATCACTCCTCCGGATTTGTCCAGAACATGTGCAGGTCTTTTGTGTTAAAGGCCGTCATTTTCATTTGACCACGATACAGCTCACCAATTACCAATATACGAGTTGTCAGAGCATTTTCATCATAGCTCTCAAGATTTGTATCTAATACCGCTTATGCCGGTGCTAGGGGCCGTGTGATCATATCATCCAAGTTGCCACATGAACAGGTACAATAAAGCGTACCTGAGATACAACACATATCACGAATCGTTAGATTCTTGGTATGGGCTTTATATTAGGTTAACCGGAGGACTATACTGTGAAGTCATGTGGCTCTGCCAGTATGTCGGCACCTCTTCCCACTTCCCTTATATGTGTTATAATTGTTAGAATTTGTAAAGACTTTACTTGACAAGGGCGCCGTTCGACAGTTCTGTCTTGTATCAAGGAAGGAAACAGACCAAATTCGTATGATCATCGACTGGAGTCAGCTCAACAAAACACTACCGACATCATGCAGTCACATCATTAACTACGGTACAACCGGGAGATTGGATAGCCTACATCCACTTGCCGGATGCTTATCTTTATGGCAAGCCGTTTTGGTATTTATTCCTTTATTTTTGATATCAAAAATTCTTTTTTTGATATCAAAAATAAATGTGCGCCGTTTTGGTATTTAATCGGATAATTGTTGATATCAAAAATACTATTTTTGATATCAACAATTCTATTTTTGATATCAAAAAAAGAATTTTTGATATCAAAAATAGAATTGTTGATATCAAAAATAGTATTTTTGATATCAAAAAAAGAATTTTTGATATCAAAAATAAACCGTTTATTTTTGATATCAAAAATTCTTTTTTTGATATCAAAAATACTATTTTTGATATCCAAAATACTATTTTTGATATCAAAAATTCTTTTTTTGATATCAAAAATAAAAGTTTATTTTTGATATCAAAAATACTATTTTGGATATCAAAAATTCTTTTTTTGATATCAAAAATAAATGAATAAATACCAAAACGGCGTGCCATATGGCAAGCCGTTTTGGTATTTATTCCTTTATTTTTGATATCAACAAAAGAATTTTTGATATCAAAAATAAATGTGCGCCGTTTTGGTATTTAATCGGATAATTGTTGATTCTCTCGCTTCCTGTACAGATGACAATTCATTTTGCACAACATTTCTAACAACAGCGTTAGCCTGAGCTGGGTTACCCGAATCAGCCATTTTCTCCATTTTTCTTTGGCGCCAAACGACGGGTGTCGGGACTGAGGAGTGAAATTGTATCAATCAATAAACAAGGGGAAAATTTCGATTGAATTTGTGTAATTTGCATTATGATTTTTATGAGTTATTTTGTATGGTAGCACTTTTTGAGATGAAGCCAAAGATGAGAGATTATTTCCGTTTTGGCAGGCCCGTAGCCAAGGGGGGTTTCTGGGTTCGGGCGAACCCCCCCCCCCCCCCTTTGGAAATATTATATACTTTTCTCATATAAATGCCCTTTTCAAACACTGAAGCGAACCCCCTATTTACCCCTTTTCCCATACAGCGAACCCCATGATGTGCCCTTTTGGAGTGAAGGCGAACCACCCCTCAGTAAATCCTGGCTACGGCCCTGTTTGGTGTAAGTGGTCCTCTATTTTTGATATCAAAAATAAACGGTTTATTTTTGATATCAAAAAATGAATTTTTGATATCAAAAATACTATTTTGGATATCAAAAATAAACGGTTTATTTTTGATATCAAAAATTCTTTTTTTGATATCCAAAATAGTATTTTTGATATCAAAAAAAGAATTTTTGATATCCAAAATAGTATTTTCGATATCAAAAATAAACTTTTATTTTTGATATCAAAAAAAGAATTTTTGATATCAAAAATACTATTTTGGATATCAAAAATACTATTTTGGATATCAAAAATTCTTTTTTTGATATCAAAAATAAATGAATAAATACCAAAACAGCTTGCCATATATCTTAACAATCATATATGTCTTCATCGTCGCCATTATTTGCGCTTGATGTTCGAGTAGCAGGTACTAACATTTGGCTTCTCGATCGCTCCCTGATGCTTCACCTACATCACAAGTCATGGTGTTATTTCATCAACGGTGGATGAACATCGAGACGTACATGAATGCCATTCTCATCTGAGTGTCTGGGATGCCATTACTCAAGTCTCAGTTCGTCTCCCAGTCCTCGAGCATCTGGGATTCATTCCACATCTGGTGAAGTCGGAGCTGGAGCTGATTCAGTGATGTCAGTACATCGAACCAGCTTCGACATGCCGGAAACGGATTGTTCTATCGTCGGAAGACCATTGGATAAAGATTCAGCTACTCATCCAAAGGTTTATCCTCCAGCCACAGTCACTGGCAGGGCCTACCGAGACTTCTAAAATGCGCCCGGGACATAACGCGGTACGGACGTCTCCAGTTACGGTCTTTACAGTTCCAGCTACGGGCTTACCTGCGGACATCATCTCTCAATCCCCGGGTCCCAGTCTCGTAGCATCTTTATCTCTGCCTAAGGTGGTGGCAGTCCAGGGGAGGTGTGGTATCCTCTTTCAGCTACCTCGACCGGGAACACATTTGTTCACTGATGCGTCATTAACGGGATGGAGATCTCATCTCTAAGATCCTCAGTTATCCGGCAGATGAACTTCACAACAGGCCAGATAGCATACCAACCTTCTTGAGTTTGCGGTCAACATGGCGATTCACCACCGGAGCGCTCAACTGTATGGCATGTCACTTCTGATTGCCACCGACAACACAACAGTAGTGATTACAAGCGTCTAGTCCGTCATTGGGTGGCGTCAGTCCGTCAACAAATTGGGCGAAACACAGTCGCAATCACTGCTGACAGCATTTCTCGAACAGACGAGTTGATACAGACGGAGTTTCACATCCACACAGAAAAATTTCGTCAGCTAGGAACGATCACTAGTGCATTTGTTTGTGACAGAGACAAAGCTCAAATCTCAATTTTGTCAGTTCGATCTTCGACCCACAGTCGGGGGTGATCGAACGCTATCTCTCAGCTCGCCTAAGCCTTCTCACTGATTGCTCTTATTCAGGATGTGTTGACCCAAATCACAGAACACGACTGTCTCATCGTATTGGTGGTACTGGGTGTGACCGCATCATCCTTGCTTTCCGTTGCTGGTACGGCTCCTAACATCCGCTTCGTCAACTGCTTCCTTGGTCCAGGTTACTGGGTCAACGACGCGGGATTTTGAACGAATCGCAATGGCTGGATCTTCATATCTGCTTATTATCAAGGATTCTCGCAGACCAAGGGTTGTCAAGACCGACTGGGAAATCTATGGTAGCAGCTAACAGACCATCAGCATCACAGATGTGACAAAGAAAGTGGACCTACTACAACAGGTGGCGCTAGACCGATGACACGATAGTAGTATATAAAACACGGATTGACCTGGCGTAGAGGTCAAGTGCATTATAGTCCCGGCAAAGGTGTGCGCCGTCTCAATAATTTGCATATTGGGAAGGTCGCGGGGAGAAGCCTCCGCGGACAGAAAGGAGTCTCAAAGGTCACGTGACTTTGGGGCATGTATTCCTCCGCGGTGATGCGGTCGCGGGAAAAAGCTTCCGCGGACAGAAAGTAGTCCCCAGACTTCAAATACGCAGCATGCACCGATTGGTTCGAGTGAGGTGTCAAAGTGAAGCGCTCCTCCAGGGAGATCAAGTCATGGGTGGGTGCATGTAAATTTAGGATTTGTCCCGAAAATATAAAAAGCGGAACACGGACTTTACCCCTACAAGAGGAAAACCCATATCAACCATGTCCAAAAGGGCTAATATTGGTACCCCAGGCTTATCGAGGCCTGCCTATCAAGTCATAGGTGGGTGCATGTAAAAGTTTCTCCAGAAAAAAAATATAAAAAGCGGAACACAGACTTTACCCCTCCAATAGGGGAAAACCCCTATCAACCATATCCAATAGGGATAATATTGTTCCCCCGGGCTTATCGGGGTCTGCTGAGAGAGGTAGGGTGGGTGCATGTAAAAGTTTCTCCAGAAAAAAATATTAAAAGCGGAACACGGACTTTACTGGACCTTTTCAACATCCGGGACCTCTTCAACATCCGGGTACTTCCCATTGGGTTTTCCCCGTCGTTCTGCGTCTTTTGGCAATACATGTGCTTTTATAGACAGTAATGCCCGTCATCGCTTAGCTTAACGCTTCAACGCCCTGGTGAACTAGCTCAGAAGCTCTGATTTTCATGGAATTGCCACAAATACATCGAAATTCAGTGACGCCCGTCGTTACGCCTTATCGCCCGTCCTTACGCCTTAACGCCCGTCTCAACACCCGTCGTTACGCCTTAACGCCCGTCTCAACGCCCGTCGTTACGCCTTAACGTCCGTCTCAACGCCCGTCGTTATGCCTTATCGCCCGCCTCAACGCCCGTCGTAACGCCTTAACGCCCGTCTCAACCCCCTGCGCAGGTTCTTGTGCTCAGGGTTCAAAGTTCAGCTCCGGTCACGTGACCGGAAGCGGAAGTGACCTCACAGAGGTCATATGCAAATTATTGAGGTCAACAGGTGTCCAAATGCTCTTGCAGAATACCGGATGATAATGGTGCCAAGGGTCAAAGGTGTTAATTACAACACATATAAGGGAAAGATAGGGCGTTAAGTGGTTGAGACAGGCGTTAAGGCGTAACGACGGGCCTTGGCGGGTGAGAGTCATCCTTGATGTCCGAGCTATGGACCACGAGCCCAGGTATGGGTGTCCGCAGGGGTCAATGGTCAATCGTCCTCCAAACCCCCTTTATCGCTCGTTAAGGCGCTGAGACGGGCGATAAGGCGTAAAGATTGGCCGTTAAGGCGTTGAGACGGGCGTTAAGGCGTAACGACGGGCGTTGACGGGCGTCACTGCACTTCGATGTATTGGTGGCAATTCCATGAAAATCAGAGCTTCTGAGCTAGTTCACCAGGGCGCTGAAGCGTTAAGCTAAGCGTTGACAGGCGTTGAGACGGGCGTTAAGGCGTAAAGATAGGGCGTTGAGACGGGCGTTAAGGCGTAACGACGGGCGTTGACGGGCGTCACTGCATTTCGATATATTGGTGGCAATTCCATGAAAATCAGAGCTTCTGGGCTAGTTCACCAGGGCGTTGAAGCGTTAAGCTAAGGGTTGACGGGCGTTGAGACGGGAGTTAAGGCGTAAAGATATGGCGGTAAGGCGTCGAGACGAGCGTTAAGGCGTAACGACGGGCGTTGACGGGCGTCACTGCATTTCGATGTATTGGTGGCAATTCCATGAAAATCAGAGCTTCTGAGCTAGTTCACCAGGACGTTGAAGCATTAAGCTAAGCGTTGACGGGCGTTGAGACGGGCGTTAAGGCGTAAAGATGTGCCGTTAAGGCGTTGAGACGAGCGTTAAGGCGTAACGACGGGCGTCACTGCATTTCGATGTATTGGTGGTAATTCCATGAAAATCAGAACGTCTGAGCTAGTTCATTAGGGCGTTGCTGCATTAAACTATGGGTTGTCGGGCGTTGAGACGGGAGTTAAGGCGTAAAGATAGGGTGTTAAGGCGTAACGACGGGCGTTGGCGGGCGTCACTGCATTTCGATGTATTGGTGGCAATTCCATGAAAATCAGAGCTTCTGAGCTAGTTCACCAGGGCGTTGAAGCGTTAAGCTAAGCGTTGACGGGCGTTGAAACGGGCGTTAAGGTGTAACGATAGAGCGCTAAGGCATTGAGACAGGCGTTAAGGCGTAATGACGGGCGTTGAGACGGGCGTTAAGGCGTAACGATGGGCGTTGACGGGCGTCACTGCCTTTCGATGTATTGGTGGCAATTCCATGAAAATCAGAGCTGAGCTAGTTCACCAGGGCGTTGAAGCGTTAAGCTAAGCGTTGACGGACGTCCAACGATGACGTCGCTTCCGAGCAGCGCAGGGGTCAAAGGTCACTTCCGGTCACGTGGTCAAAGAGCTACCACCACCGGGCGTTGACGGGCGTCAACGCCCGGTGGTGGTGGTGGTAGTAGTGGTGGTGGTGGTGGTGGTGGTGTGTGGTAGTGTGTGGTGGTGGTAGAACTGGTGTGTGGTGGTGGTAATAATGGTGTGTGGTGTCTACATATAGGGATTAACTCTTGTCCCTCATCATTCTGAGATCAGAACAATGAACTTCTGAATACACGGACAATAGCATAAGTGAATTGTAAACTGCTTTGCTTTGACATCTTACACGACTCATTCGGACCAAGAATGGTCCATCTCAATCGCTCAAACACAGGTGCACCAGGTATGTGTGTGTGTGTGTGTGCGCCTGCGTACGATGACGTCACTTCCGAGCAGCGCAGGGGTCAAAGGTCACTTCCGGTCACGTGGTCAAGGGTCACTTCCTGTCACGTGACGAAGTGCACTCAGAGTTCAAAGGTTAATCGTCCTCCAAATCCCTTTATCGCTCGTTAAGGCGCTGAGACGGGCGTTAAGGCGTAAAGATAGGGCGTTAAGGCATTGAGACGGGCGTTAAGGCGTAACGACGGGCGTTGATGGGCGTTGAGAGCGGGCGTAAAGTCGTAACAACGGGCGTTGAGACGGGCGTTAAGGCGTAACGACGGGCGTTGATGGGTGTTGAGACGGGCGTTAAGGCGTAACGACGGGCGTTAGGGCGTAACGACGGGCGTTAGGGCGTAACGACGGGCGTTGAGACGGGTATTAAGGCGTAACGGCGGGCGGTGAGACGGGCGTTAAGGCGTAACGACGGGCGTTGACGGGCGTCACTGCATTTCGATGTATTGGTGGCAATTCCATGAAAATCAAAGCTTTTGAGATAGTTACAAGGGCGTTGAAGCGTTAAGCTAAGCGTTGACGGGCGTTACTGTCTATAAAAGCAAGTGTAAGTGCCAAAACACGCAGAACGAATAAAGTCCGTGTTCCGCTTTTCTTTCTTTTTTCTGGAGAAACCTTTACATGCACCCACCCTACCTCTCTCAGCAGACCCCGATAAGCCCGGGGGACCGATATTAGCCCTTTTGGATATGGTTGATAGGGGTTTTCCCCTATTGTAGGGGTAAAGTCCGTGTACCACTTTTTATATTTTCGGGGACAAATCCTCATTTTACATACACCCTCCCATGACTTGATAGGCAGGCCCCGATAAGCCCGGGGGACCGATATTAGCCCTTTTGGACATGGTTTATAGGAGTTTTCCCCAATTGTAGGTTTATAGTCCGTGTTCCGCTTTTTATATTTTCGGGACAAATCCTATATTTACATGCACCCACTCATGACTTGATCGCCCTGGAGAAGCGCTTCACTTTGACACCTCACTCGACCCAATCGGTCCTTGAATTCTGGGGTATTTGAAGTCTGGGGACTACTTTCTGTCCGCGGAAGCTTTCTCCTACGTCCGCGCCTACATCCGGGTTCTTGTACACCCGGGTAATGTTTTCTGGACATGGATGGGTTACCTTTGGCTCCATTCTAGGCCACTGATTGGCTAATACGGTGTTCAAAGCCAGTTTCATGCATTATGCTCATATAGAAAACACACAAGACAGTTTTTTTTGGTGAGATCTCATTTTGTTTTTTATTCGCGTGTGAGTGAGTGAGTGAGTGAGTGAGTGAGTGAGGCGTGCAAAACGCCCGTGAGGCGTCCCCAACGCCCGTCTTAACGCATGGACGCACTAACGACGGTGAGTGAGTGAGTGAGTGAGTGGTCATATAAGGTCGTTTGTACACCATTAGCCTCAGTCTGTATCCATCCTTTGACCGAGTACCATGTCGAGTACATGTCCGTTCTGTCAAAAGACACTCTCTCGTCGCGACAATATGCTCAGACATATGCGTCTAACGCATAGACAAGAGACACCACCAAGTCCCGCTATAGGTCCACCAAGTGGCGTAGGACATCCCTATACGATGACGGTGAGCGGCCCTACGGGGTGTGGAAAGACGTCCTGGGTGATGAAGTTCTTAGAGGAAGGTGTGGCAACCCCAGCTCCGACACGTGTTGTTTGGTGTTATAGCCAGTGGCAGCCCGCCTACGAAACTACGCGATTACAGAATGTGAGCTTTGTCCCAGGAATTCCTCACGACATAGACGAACCCTATTACTTCGATTCCGAGCAGACCAACGTGGTAGTGCTCGATGATCTGATGAGTGCGGCCAAGGACAATTCGAAAATCGCCGACCTATTCACCAAAGGGTCCCATCATCGCAATCTGTCCGTCATCTATTTGACTCAGAATCTCTTTCCTCAAGGGAAGGCGTCCAGAGATATTGCCTTGAACTGCCAATACTTTGTGTTGTTCTCCAATCCCATTGACAGAGCACAAATCCGTGTGTTTGGTAGTCGAATTTATCATCAGAACATCGATCATTTCATGCAGGCGTTTCAAGGAGCGACAAGTCGTCCGTACGGCTACCTGTTCGTAGATTTAAAAGCCCATACCCCGGAAGATCGTCGGCTGACGACCCACCTGTTACCCGGCGAGGCATCACCACAGCCCCGACACCATCCACCGAGTCCACATCTGGTAGGGCAGCAGCAGCAACCCACCCCCATACAGCGGGGCACCTTCATACCATCAGTCCCGGAATATCACCCAACTGTGAAGGACCAACCCGAGGTTGAAGAACATAATGTGAACTCGAGGCTATGGAAGGATTTGTTCAAAGAAACCCCCTGCGCAGGTTCTTGTGCTCAGGGTTCAAAGTTCAGCTCCGGTCACGTGACCGGAAGCGGAAGTGACCTCACAGAGGTCATATGCAAATTATTGAGGTCAACAGGTGTCCAAATGCTCTTGCAAAATACCGGATGATAATGGTGCCAAGGGTCAAAGGTGTTAATTACAACACATATAAGGGAAAGATAGGGCGTTAAGTGGTTGAGACAGGCGTTAAGGCGTAACGACGGGCCTTGGCGGGTGAGAGTCATCCTTGATGTCCGAGCTATGGACCACGAGCCCAGGTATGGGTGTCCGCAGGGGTCAATGGTCAATCGTCCTCCAAACCCCCTTTATCGCTCGTTAAGGCGCTGAGACGGGCGATAAGGCGTAAAGATTGGCCGTTAAGGCGTTGAGACGGGCGTTAAGGCGTAACGACGGGCGTTGACGGGCGTCACTGCACTTCGATGTATTGGTGGCAATTCCATGAAAATCAGAGCTTCTGAGCTAGTTCACCAGGGCGCTGAAGCGTTAAGCTAAGCGTTGACAGGCGTTGAGACGGGCGTTAAGGCGTAAAGATAGGGCGTTGAGACGGGCGTTAAGGCGTAACGACGGGCGTTGACGGGCGTCACTGCATTTCGATATATTGGTGGCAATTCCATGAAAATCAGAGCTTCTGGGCTAGTTCACCAGGGCGTTGAAGCGTTAAGCTAAGGGTTGACGGGCGTTGAGACGGGAGTTAAGGCGTAAAGATATGGCGGTAAGGCGTCGAGACGAGCGTTAAGGCGTAACGACGGGCGTTGACGGGCGTCACTGCATTTCGATGTATTGGTGGCAATTCCATGAAAATCAGAGCTTCTGAGCTAGTTCACCAGGACGTTGAAGCATTAAGCTAAGCGTTGACGGGCGTTGAGACGGGCGTTAAGGCGTAAAGATGTGCCGTTAAGGCGTTGAGACGAGCGTTAAGGCGTAACGACGGGCGTCACTGCATTTCGATGTATTGGTGGTAATTCCATGAAAATCAGAACGTCTGAGCTAGTTCATTAGGGCGTTGCTGCATTAAACTATGGGTTGTCGGGCGTTGAGACGGGAGTTAAGCCGTAAAGATAGGGTGTTAAGGCGTTAAGGCGTAACGATGGGCGTTGGCGGGCGTCACTGCATTTCGATGTATTGGTGGCAATTCCATGAAAATCAGAGCTTCTGAGCTAGTTCACCAGGGCGTTGAAGCGTTAAGCTAAGCGTTGACGGGCGTTGAAACGGGCGTTAAGGTGTAACGATAGAGCGCTAAGGCATTGAGACAGGCGTTAAGGCGTAATGACGGGCGTTGAGACGGGCGTTAAGGCGTAACGATGGGCGTTGACGGGCGTCACTGCCTTTCGATGTATTGGTGGCAATTCCATGAAAATCAGAGCTGAGCTAGTTCACCAGGGCGTTGAAGCGTTAAGCTAAGCGTTGACGGACGTCCAACGATGACGTCGCTTCCGAGCAGCGCAGGGGTCAAAGGTCACTTCCGGTCACGTGGTCAAAGAGCTACCACCACCGGGCGTTGACGGGCGTCAACGCCCGGTGGTGGTGGTGGTAGTAGTGGTGGTGGTGGTGGTGGTGGTGTGTGGTAGTGTGTGGTGGTGGTAGAACTGGTGTGTGGTGGTGGTAATAATGGTGTGTGGTGTCTACATATAGGGATTAACTCTTGTCCCTCATCATTCTGAGATCAGAACAATGAACTTCTGAATACACGGACAATAGCATAAGTGAATTGTAAACTGCTTTGCTTTGACATCTCACACGACTCATTCGGACCAAGAATGGTCCATCTCAATGGCTCAAACACAGGTGCACCAGGTATGTGTGTGTGTGTGTGTGCGCCTGCGTACGATGACGTCGCTTCCGAGCAGCGCAGGGGTCAAAGGTCACTTCCGGTCACGTGGTCAAGGGTCACTTCCTGGCACGTGACGAAGTGCACTCAGAGTTCAAAGGTTAATCGTCCTCCAAATCCCTTTATCGCTCGTTAAGGCGCTGAGACGGGCGTTAAGGCGTAAAGATAGGGCGTTAAGGCATTGAGACGGGCGTTAAGGCGTAACGACGGGCGTTGATGGGCGTTGAGAGCGGGCGTAAAGTCGTAACAACGGGCGTTGAGACGGGCGTTAAGGCGTAACGACGGGCGTTGATGGGTGTTGAGACGGGCGTTAAGGCGTAACGACGGGCGTTAGGGCGTAACGACGGGCGTTAGGGCGTAACGACGGGCGTTGAGACGGGTATTAAGGCGTAACGGCGGGCGGTGAGACGGGCGTTAAGGCGTAACGACCGGCGTTGACGGGCGTCACTGCATTTCGATGTATTGGTGGCAATTCCATGAAAATCAAAGCTTTTGAGATAGTTACAAGGGCGTTGAAGCGTTAAGCTAAGCGTTGACGGGCGTTACTGTCTATAAAAGCAAGTGTAAGTGCCAAAACACGCAGAACGAATAAAGTCCGTGTTCCGCTTTTCTTTCTTTTTTCTGGAGAAACCTTTACATGCACCCACCCTACCTCTCTCAGCAGACCCCGATAAGCCCGGGGGACCGATATTAGCCCTTTTGGATATGGTTGATAGGGGTTTTCCCCTATTGTAGGGGTAAAGTCCGTGTACCACTTTTTATATTTTCGGGGACAAATCCTCATTTTACATACACCCTCCCATGACTTGATAGGCAGGCCCCGATAAGCCCGGGGGACCGATATTAGCCCTTTTGGACATGGTTTATAGGAGTTTTCCCCAATTGTAGGTTTATAGTCCGTGTTCCGCTTTTTATATTTTCGGGACAAATCCTATATTTACATGCACCCACTCATGACTTGATCGCCCTGGAGAAGCGCTTCACGTTGACACCTCACTCGACCCAATCGGTCCTTGTAGGGTATTTGAAGTCTGGGGACTACTTTCTGTCCGCGGAAGCTTTCTCCTACGTCCGCGCCTACATCCGGGTTCTTGTACACCCGGGTAATGTTTTCTGGACATGGATGGGTTACCTTTGGCTCCATTCTAGGCCACTGATTGGCTAATACGGTGTTCAAAGCCAGTTTCATGCATTATGCTCATATAGAAAACACACAAGACAGTTTTTTTTGGTGAGATCTCATTTTGTTTTTTATTCGCGTGTGAGTGAGTGAGTGAGTGAGTGAGTGAGTGAGGCGTGCAAAACGCCCGTGAGGCGTCCCTAACGCCCGTCTTAACGCATGGACGCACTAACGACGGTGAGTGAGTGAGTGAGTGAGTGGTCATATAAGGTCGTTTGTACACCATTAGCCTCAGTCTGTATCCATCCTTTGACCGGGTACCATGTCGAGTACATGTCCGTTCTGTCAAAAGACACTCTCTCGTCGCGACAATATGCTCAGACATATGCGTCTAACGCATAGACAAGAGACACCACCAAGTCCCGCTATAGGTCCACCAAGTGGCGTAGGACATCCCTATACGATGACGGTGAGCGGCCCTACGGGGTGTGGAAAGACGTCCTGGGTGATGAAGTTTCTAGAGGAAGGTGTGGCAACCCCAGCTCCGACACGTGTTGTTTGGTGTTATAGCCAGTGGCAGCCCGCCTACGAAACTACGCGATTACAGAATGTGAGCTTTGTCCCAGGAATTCCTCACGACATAGACGAACCCTATTACTTCGATTCCGAGCAGACCAACGTGGTAGTGCTCGATGATCTGATGAGTGCGGCCAAGGACAATTCGAAAATCGCCGACCTATTCACCAAAGGGTCCCATCATCGAAATCTGTCCGTCATCTATTTGACTCAGAATCTCTTTCCTCAAGGGAAGGCGTCCAGAGATATTGCCTTGAACTGCCAATACTTTGTGTTGTTCTCCAATCCCATTGACAGAGCACAAATCCGTGTGTTTGGTAGTCGAATTTATCCTCAGAACATCGACCATTTCATGCAGGCGTTTCAAGGAGCGACAAGTCGTCCGTACGGCTACCTGTTCGTAGATTTAAAAGCCCATACCCCGGAAGATCGTCGGCTGACGACCCACCTGTTACACGGCGAGGCATCACCACAGCCCCGACACCATCCACCGAGTCCACATCTGGTAGGGCAGCAGCAGCAACCCACCCCCATACAGCGGGGCACCTTCATACCATCAGTCCCGGAATATCACCCAACTGTGAAGGACCAACCCGAGGTTGAAGAACATAATGTGAACTCGAGGCTATGGAAGGATTTGTTCAACGAAAGTATGGACGCCGAGCTGGGCGAGATGTTGGAGGCCACAAGAAACAAGTTTCAACGCAAAGGGTATTCAAAAGAGGAAGCCGCAATTTTAGCCCATAACAGATTGGCACCCAGACTACGACGGGCTTTACGTCAGCGGTTTGTCGATCTCGTGACACATATGAAATTGTTGGATAAGGACCCAGTCCATATGGAAATTGAAAGAACAGCGTCGATGTTGAAAACCTCGGGCATGAACTGGAAAGCGGCGTATGTCAGAGCAATAGCACTAAAGAAACATTTGTTCGAACGCATCATTAAGACCAAAAGCGTCTCACTATAAATAGACCACACGGCACCAGTCCCCTCATTTCACCATGAGCACTGCAGAGTCCAACTTGTTTGAACTCGACAACGAGGATATTCTAGCCGAAGCCTTACGTCAAGCCAATGTCGATGCTATTATTGATACAGCGCAAGGTGGAGTCACCGTTCAGCACCAACGCATGCCTTCACATCTTACCACGCTCATAGATGACATCCAATGGGTGACACGCGTATGTCTTCTGCTGCATAAGAAACAGATAATATTCAATGAGGATACCAACACAACTACCCGTGCCCAGAATCTGCTGACCCTGCATGAGGCATTTCAAACCTTTATGGAGACCCAGCTGGAGACGGGAAATTATCTTCTTCAACCTCCAACATCAACGTCCAGTGATGATGGACATTGCATAACGCGTTGAGACAGGTATGGAGACGGGCGTTGAGACGGATGTTATGGCGTTGAGATGGGCGTTACTGTCTATAAAAGCAAGCGTATTTCCAAAAACACGCACAGTCGACGTTCAACCGTCAGCATGGCTTATACTTGCTCTGAGTGCGAACGCACGTTCACCAGACATTACGATATGATGCGACACCAGAAAAATATACATGGGATTGAAGACTCCGAGGAGTCCGTTGAGGCGGATGCTGATACGGAGACTGCTGAGAGTGTATCGACTGATACCGAAACAGAGATTGCTGAGAGTCCATCTAGTGATACGGAGAGCTTGACCTCAGATAGTCAGCCTACATCCGTGGAAAGTGAGGCAGAACCTACCTTCTGGGATCGTATTGTGACAGCAGCTATCAATACTTAGGCTGCAGCGATCGAGGACGCCGGAGAGGATAATTTACAACAGGCATACACCCAAATGCACCCTCGCATCAGGAAAACAGCCATGGCGATCTATGAACAGTATACCTTACTACCGCCTGAAATGAAAGGCGACCCCACGCACAGGTCCATCATGAAGACCAAGCGTCACTTGGAAGAGGCTATGGGGCTACCACCCACCGAGGCCCTGGAAAATGCGATCAGAATGCGCAAACAACTGTTTCAGGACATGCTTCCCGAAGAATATCCAGGCCTGCCCGACGACGCTTAGGTCACACCGAGCAAAGATGGAACTTTTTGAAATGGCGACTTCTGATTGGACAAGAATACATCTAACGGACAGGAACGAATATGACAGATGCAAATGGTGGCCTCTGATTGGGCAAGAGTCTTTTTGAGTTGTAAACATACCCAACGCGGCTCCCCAGCGTTGGTATGATGTAACATTGGGGAAAATAAACTATATGAAAATAACTTCTTGTTGTTGTTGTTCTCTCAAGTGTCATCCTTGTTGTTGTTTGTACAAGCCCCCTGTTCTGGGCTTCAGTTTTCACGTGGTTGTTCTCACGTTGTTGTTGTTACTGAATAAAAAACAAAATGAGATCTCACCAAAAAACCCTGTCTTGAGTGTTTTCTATATGAAAATAAATGCATGAAACTGGCTTTGAACACCGTATTAGCCAATCGGTGGCCTAGAATGGAGCCAAAGGTAACCCATCCATGTCCAGAAAACATTACCCGGGTGTACGAGAACCCGGATGTAGGCGCGGACGTAGGCGAAAGCATCCCAGTACCCGGATGTAGGCGCAGACGTGAGCGAAATTCTAGTACCCGTCCATTGGTCCTTTTATCGATCGCTCATTGGCTCTTTTTCTCGACCGCTGATTGGTCCAAGTGGAACTGCCCATCCTTCCCAGGTTAATTTACAATCCCCTTTTGGGGTTCAAGCTCTGTATATCGATGCCGCAACATTGTCTCCGAACCTTGCCGAAAGGGAGACCTTGGACCTTTTGACCTGGATGTGACCTTTGACCTTTTGACCCGACATTCAACCGCGCACTTCCGGATAACCCGCGCGCGCGCGCGCTGCGGCCGGAGAACTCGCGCGCGCGCGCTGGGGGGCCGGGCCGGGCCGGGAAAAACCCCGGAGGTTGAACATCCGGACGTCTAAGGAAAAATTGGAACTCTTCTGGGTTCGAAGGTGAAACCCGGAAGTGACGTCACAACCCACGTGACCTGCGCAGCAGAATGGAAACGACACCCTATTCTAGCCCCCTCACCTAGGCTTCACATGGATACCTCACTCGATCCCATCGGCCCCGGCAAAATCATAATGAATATCCCCTCTCCCTACTACTGCGCCTCATAGAGTGCTACAATATGGTGCCACTAGTTTCTCGATCCGACATCAGGAGGTGCTGTTCTGAATAAGGAAATAACCTATACAGCCATTATATCAAAGAGCTGAACCTCCATGCTTGGTACATAAACTATGCTCCTACAGCGGTAAAATATTGCGAAACTAGTTTTCCAATCCGACTGCAGGGAGCGCTGTTCTGAATAAGGAAATGGCCTATACAGTCATTAAATCGAAGAGTTCAGCCTCCATATTTGATATAAGACTATACTCGCTACGATATGTTCCACTAGTTTTCCGATCCGACACCAGAGGGCGCTGTTCTGAAATGGTTTGTACAGCCATTAAATCGAAGAGTTGAGCCTCCATATTTGGTACATAGATTATGTTATACGCATAGAGTGCTACAATATGGTGCCACTATTTTCACAATCTTACACCAGGGGGCGCTGTTCTGAACAAGGAAATGAATAAGGAAATGGTCTTTACAGCCATTAAATCGAAGAGTTGAGCCTCCATATTTGGTACATAGACTATACACAACAGTGCCACAATACGGTGCCAATAGTTGTTCGATTCGACACCAGGGGGGGGGAGCTGTTCTTAAAAAGGAAATAAATGATGAAATGATCTATACAGCCATTAAATCGAAGAGTTAAGCCTCCATATTTGGTACATGGACAATACTCATAGATTGCTACAAAATGGCGCCACTAGTTTTCCGATCGGAAAACTAGTGGCACCATATTGTAGCACTCTATAAGTATAGTCTATGTACTAAATATGGAGGCTCAACTCTTCGATTTAATGGCTGTATAGGCCATTTCCGTACTAATTTCTTTATTCAGAACAGCGCCCCCTAGTGTCGGATAGGAAAACTAGTGGCACCATATTGTAGCACTCTGTGAGTGTAGTCTATGTTCCAAATATTGATGTTTAATGGCTGTATAGATCATTTCCTTATTCATGTCCTTATTCAGAACAGCGCCCCCTAGTGTCAGATTGAAAAACTAGTGACGTCATATTGTAACCCTCCAGTATAGTATATGTACCAAAGATGATGTGTCTGTACCGTAATTACACTATGAACTGGAAAATTTTATTCGCGAATTATTGACTGTTCCCCTGTATTGCAACTTGAATATGAACTGGAACTGAGCTAACTTAGAATACGAAGTAGACGGCTTCCTGTTACATCTTCATCGGATCTGTTCAGGGTCTTGAAGTTGACATCCGGCATCAGTATTGGACAAGGCAGTAAAATAACAGCTTTCCTTCCCCTGCAGTCTCGCCAGACACGTCAATTACTACCTAAATGGGACCCTGGGGTGGTACTAAGCGGCCTTTTACGTCCACGTTTCGAACATTTACAGATAATGACCAAGATTTGATCATAAAAGACATCCTCCTTGACGACCTTTACTCTGGCCACCAGGATATTGAAGCTTCACGCGCTGGATTGCAATACCCTGACATAGACGGCAGACTGGTCCAAGGTATCCCTTGTTCTCATTCCGGAGTTTATAGCAAAGAACTAATCCACTCATCGGGTACCGTACGCTCAAAGACTACCAGATTCCAGCGCTGACAAATTTCGTGGGTGCCCAAGAGGAAGAAAAAATTCTGTGTCCACTCAGAGCCTGAAATCATTACAGTACGGCGTATCACGTTGGTATACCAGTTCTCGCCAGATCACCGAAGTTAAGCAACGTTGAGCTCGGTCAATACTTGGATGAGTGACCGGGTGCTGTACTGACTTGGTTGATTAGTGTCCAGGATAATAGGAACTGTGGGCACTCTCGTGTCCTACCACATGTAGGCACCTTCGTGATATGACTAAAAAGTGTTTGAAAACGTCATTAAACCCTACTCACTCATCCTTAAATCAGTAGTTGCAAAGGACAGGCCCGACAAGAGGCACTAGATGAATCCTCTTATCACTACAACCAGATGCATCGACCGACATCACCAAGAATACAATCGCCGACTGGCTGAAAAAGACGATTCATTGCCCCACCTCTCTTGTCGGTGGCATCGTCTCTCCGAGTAAGAGCCATTGCTGCATCCTGGCCTCTTCGGAAAATCGTTCGATATTGTGGACGCTTGTGCTTGGACAACAAATTCACCCTTCGCCGATTTTTACCTTAAGGGAGTAGAGGACGTTCATTTCCCTGCTCTTATGGGGCTACAACATGGTCATTTGTCAAATTTTTCAAAACAAGCTGAATTTCCTAACAAAAGTACCCAGACATATCAAAATGGAATAAAAATCAACAAAAGACACAACACAACCATTTATGCGTTTACTGGTGGTTCGATAGTGTGATGGGATGGATAAAAAAATTGGCATTTTAAATTCAACGGTTGAAGGGTGCAAAGTGCTCCATAGATTAAAAATTATTCCTCCGGAATACCCCCCAAATTCACTCTTATTCAGTTTCAACTGAAACAAAACTTCTGAATGGCTAATAAATTGATCTTCAATAATATTCTCCACACCCACCCCGATTCCCCACCCCCACCCCCTCCTGGAAAAAGGACTGAAAAGGCTCCGTTTATCTGTTATACCTCTAATATTTTCTAAGAAAGTATGGTGTCCCCCTGTTTTTATTACATATTTAACAAGCACTATATGTGTTTAGTATTATATAGCAAAAGGGGAAAAATTTGACCTTGGGAAGTATGATTTATTGAACATCTAAGAAGAAAAAAATCTAATTTCCCTATGTATTCAGTGTTAGGCTTTTAAGTGGTATACATGCATTTGGCTGCCATATTTTTTTAACGAGTATGGTGACCCCAATTTTTTTTTCATGGATCATCTTCTCCTAACCGGGTGAAAAAATCCTGAAATTTAAAAAAAAAATCAACCTCTAGAAATGAACGTCCTCTACTCCCTTAAAGACGTCATGTCACTACAATCGGATAGGGTGAATGCATTGGGCCCAGTGGTAGTCGCCCAATGCCATAGTCCAAAATTGTTATCAAAAAAAAAGAGGGAGCAAGCAAGATTCCGACATTTTCGTACGGACGAACAAGTACTGGGCAAACCAGATCTAAACTCAGAACGACGGCGTGCTCAGCACAATGGAGCAAGGAGACTGCAAGGTTAGCTCATCAACCGCCTCCGTTGTAAGTCTAACATTTTTTTCAAATATAATGAAGGTGGAGATGTCTAAACCGTCCTATGATAAATTTTAGCTTAAACTTAAATGGATTCGAGATCACCATCTCGGATCTATTTACAAATTTACAACCCTCGTTTGGAGACAACTGGTGGGCTAATATACCAAGGGCAGTTCGAAGAGTTTACCACTAGAAATAGACTTGATGTACGAAGTTGACCCAGTCATGTGTTATCACGGCATTTATAATGCGTGAACGAGATATTTGACATGGCGGTATGGCCTCATTCGGAGCCATTTCATATTAAAATTGTTCTTTATGTATAATAAATTGGCACTTAGCCAGTCTGTCCGTCTGAAAATCAAATCATAAACATCCCAATATTTTATCTATCAGAAATGTTAAAGATACATCCTTCATAGGAGTACATTAAAGTGTCAAATGTCAAATCTCTTCACTTTAATCCATGATAATAGTAACGTCTATATTAATTTTTATTTTCAAATTAAATATGATGACACTGCATATAATGTATAATCCGGGAATATTAATATTTAAACTGTCAGAGATTGGCTTACTCTTGCTTTCATTGCTGAATGATATATGTCGTGTGGTATAAAATTGTTTTATTTTGAATGACCCCCGACAGCAGAAAATATCGTATATACCTAGTATCGAATACGGACCTTGAGTAAAGACAAGAAGACACCCTGTGCATTTGGATAGTGAATAGACGGAGAAAATTGCAAACTCATTTGTCTTATCGTTCTTTGTGATGTTTCAAACTGTAGACAAAAAAAGTTTAAAAGTTCTAGTGATCTAATGAACGATTCTTCTATTACTGTCCACACTGTCCTGTCATCATTCAGCTGATGAACGATTCTGCTGTAACTGTCCTCAATGCCACGAAACACCATTAACCTGATAAACGATTCTGCTGTAACTGTCTTCAATGCCACGAAACATCATTAACCTGATGAACGATTCTGCTGTAACTGTCCGAAATGCCACGAAACACCAGTAACCTGATGAACGATTCTGCTGTAACTGTCCTAAATGCCACGAAACACCAGTAACCTGATGAACGATTCTACTGTAACTGTCCTCAATGACACGAAACACCATTAACCTGATGAACGATTCTGCTGTACCTGTCCTCAATGACACGAAACACCATTAACCTGATGAACGATTCTGCTGTACCTGTCCTCAATGCCACGAAACACCATTAACCTGATGAACGATTCTGCTGTAACTGTCCTCAATGCCACGAAACATCATTAACCTGATGAACGATTCTGCTGTAACTGTCATCAATGCCACGAAACATCATTAATCTGATGAACGATTCTGCTGTATCTGTCCTCAATGCCACGAAACACCATTAACCTGATGAACGATTCTGTTGTAACTGTCCTCAATGCCACGAAACATCATTAACCTGATGAACGCCACGAAACATCATTAACCTGATGAACGATTCTGTTGTAACTGTCCTCAATGCCACGAAACACCATTAACCTGATGAACGATTCTGCTATTACTGTCCTCAAATGTCATGACACCATTCAGCTGACAAATAATTCAACTCTAACGGTCTCCAATGTCATAAGACACCATTAACCTGATGAACGATCCTGCTCTAACTGTCTCCAATGTCATAAGACACAATTAATCTAGCGAAGGATTCTGCTCTAATTGTCCCCAATGTCATAAGACACCATTAACCTGATGAACGATTCTGTTATTACTGTCCTCAAATGTCATGACACCATTCAGCTGACAAATGATTCGGCTCTAACTGTCTCCAATGTCATAAGACACCATTAACCTGATGAACGATCCTGCTCTAACTGTCCACAATGTCATAAGACACCAGTAACCTGATGAACGATTCTGCTGTAACTGTCCCAAATGTAATAAGACTCCATTAATCTGACGAAAGATTCTGCTCTAACTATCCCCAATTTCATAAGACACCATTAACCTGATGAACGATTCTGTTATTACTGTCCTCAAATGTCATGACACTATTCAGCTGACAAATGATTCGGCTCTAACTGTCTCCAATGTAATAAGACAACATTAACCTGATGAACTATTCTGCTCTAACTGTCCCAAATGTAATAAGACATCATTATTCTGACGATTGATTCTGCTCTAACTGTCCCCAATGTTATAAGACACCATTAATCTGACGAAGGATTCTGCTCTAACTATCCCCAATGTCATAAGACACCATTAACCTGATGAACGATTCTGCTATTAGTGTCCTCAAATGTCATGACACCATTCAACTGACAAATGATTCGGCTCTAACTGTCTCCAATGTCATAGACACCATTAATCTGATGAACGATTCTGCTCTAACTGTCCCAAATGTAATAAGACTCCATTAATCTGACGAAGATTCTGCTCTAACTATCCCCAATGTCATAGGACACCATTAACCTGATGAACGATTCTGCTATTACTGTCCTCAAATGTCATGACACCATTCAGCTGACAAATGATTCGGCTCTAACTGTCTCCAATGTCATAAGACACCATTAATCTAATGAACGATCCTGCTCTAACTGTCCACAATATCATAAGACACCGTTAACCTAATGAAGAACTCTGCTCTAACTGTCCCCAATGTCATAAGACACCATTAATCTGACGAAGGATTCTGCTCTAACTATCCCCAATGTCATAAGACACCATTAACCTGATGAACGATTCTGCTATTAGTGTCCTCAAATGTCATGACACCATTCAACTGACAAATGATTCGGCTCTAACTGTCTCCAATGTCATAGACACCATTAATCTGATGAACGATTCTGCTCTAACTGTCCCAAATGTAATAAGACTCCATTAATCTGACGAAGATTCTGCTCTAACTATCCCCAATGTCATAAGACACCATTAACCTGATGAACGATTCTGCTATTACTGTCCTCAAATGTCATGACACCATTCAGCTGACAAATGATTCGGCTCTAACTGTCTCCAATGTCATAAGACACCATTAATCTAATGAACGATCCTGCTCTAACTGTCCACAATATCATAAGACACCGTTAACCTAATGAAGAACTCTGCTCTAACTGTCCCCAATGTCATAAGACACCATTA
The DNA here is from genome assembly GCA_036873755.1 of Hanleya hanleyi. Lineage (NCBI taxonomy): Eukaryota > Metazoa > Mollusca > Polyplacophora > Lepidopleurida > Hanleyidae > Hanleya > Hanleya hanleyi. The sequence goes on along the minus strand of JAVTVY010026713.1, from coordinate 50,282 downwards.
ATCTGACGAAGGATTCTGCTCTAACTATCCCCAATGTCATAAGACACCATTAACCTGATGAACGATTCTGCTATTAGTGTCCTCAAATGTCATGACACCATTCAACTGACAAATGATTCGGCTCGGTCTCCAATGTCATAAGACACCATTAACCTGATGAACGATTCTGCTCTAACTGTCCCAAATGTAATAAAACTCCATTAATCTGACGAAGGATTCTGCTCTAACTATCCCCAATGTCATAGGACACCATTAACCTGATGAACGATTTTGCTATTACTGTCCTTAATGTCATGACACCATTCAGCTGACAAATGATTCGGCTCTAACTGTCTCCAATGTCATACGACATCATTAACCTGATGAACGATTCTGTTATTTCTGTCCTCAATGGCATGACACCATTCAGCTGACAATTGATTCGGCTCTAACTGTCTCCAATGTCATAAGACACCATTAACCTGATGAACGATTCTGTTATTTCTGTCCTCAATGGCATGACACCATTCAGCTGACATGATTCTGCTCTAACTGTCTCCAATGTCATAAGACACCATTAACCTGATGAACGATTCTGCTCTAACTGTCCCAAATGTAATAAGACACCATTAATCTGACGAAGGATTCTGCTCTAACTATCCCTAATGTCATAAGACACCAATAACCTGATGAACGATTCTGCTATTAGTGTCCTTAATGTCATGACACCACTCAGCTGACAAATAATTCGGCTCTGTCTCCAATGTCATAAGACAACATTAACCTAACGAAGGATTCTGCTCGAACTGCCTCCAATGTCATAAGACACCATTAACCTTACGAAGGATTCTGCTCTAACTGTCCCCAATGTCAGAAGACATCATTAACCTGATGAACGATTCTGTTATTTCTGTCCTCAATGTCATGACACCATTCAGCTGACAAATGATTCGGCTCTGTCTCCGATGTCATAAGACACCATTAACCTGATGAACGATTCTGCTCTAACTGTCTCAAAATGTCATAAGACACCATTAACCTTACGAAGGATTCTGCTCTAACTGTCCTCAATGTCATTAGACATCATTAACCTGACGAACGATTCTGCTCTAACTGTCTACAATGTCATAAGACAACATTAACCTTACGAAGCATTCTGCTCTAACTGTCCCCAATGTCATAAGACACCATTAACCTGATGAACGATTCTGTTATTTCTGTCCTCAATGTCATGACACCAATCAGCTGACAAATGATTCGACTCTAACTGTCTCCAATGTCATAAGACAACATTAAGCTGATGAACGATTCTGCTCTAACTGTCCCAAATGTAATAAGACACCATTAACCTTACGAAGGATTCGGCTCTAACTATCCCCAATGTCATAAGACACCATTAACCTGATGAACGATTCTGCTCTAACTGTCTCCATTGTCATAAGACACCATTAACCTGATGAACGATTCTGCTCTAACTGTCTCCAATGTCATAAGACACCATTAACCTGATGAACGATTCTGCTCTGTCTCTAATGTCATAAGACACCATTAACCTGATGAACGATTCTGTTGTCTCCAATGTAATAGACACCATTAATCTGACGATTGATTCTGCTCTAACTGTCCCCAATGTCATAAGACACCGTTAACCTGATGAACGATTCTGCTCTAACTGTCTCCAATGTCATAAGACACCATTAACCTGATGAACGATTCTGCTCTGTCTCCAATGTAATAAGACACCATTAACCTTACGAAGGATTCTGCTCTAACTATCCCCAATGTCATAAGACACCATTAACCTGATGAACGATTCTGCTCTAACTATCTCCAATGTCATAAGACACCATTAACCTGATGAACGATTCTGATATTACTGTCCTTAATATCATGACACCATTCAGTTGACAAATGATTCGGTTATAACTGTTTTCGTGTCATAAGACGCCATTCTGTTGATTAATGATTCGGCTATAAACTGTTCTCAGTGTAATAAGACATTTAGCTGAAGGACAATTGAGCTGTGACTGTCCCCAATGCCATAAGGTTTAAAATTTCGTCTTTCATCGGATTTCATTGCTTTTTATTCAAAGTAAATGCGACTAAAACGTCCCATTCTAACTCAAACCCTGATAACTAGAAAACGAAGACAAATTTTGAAAAGAAAAATGAGGATTGATCCTTTAATCCGACATGTATGTATGCTAAATTTCATAACTTCATGTTGAAAAGTCATTGAAGGGGTATATAGTAAAACCCATGAAATACAGACGAAAATTGATGTGTTAATACCTGGAATACTACGCTCATACTATTCAGCTTGTATCACTGACGTCCCTTCTGTCCTTGTTCTCCCGCTGATTCACATCGTCTAGTTCGCGCCTCTTGTCCGTAAGGGGGCGCTTTATCTGGATACCCAATCGCTCATTCTCAAAGAGAGCCGTGTCTACCCGCGGGAGACCAAAGCGACTCTTTCTCGCAGTAGGGAGTCTCGCGAGACGAGAATGCCAATCGCTGTGCCGTAATAGCTCGGAGGTAACCAGATTCTTCATACTAACCACGATTGGCTAACTACCTCACGTGATCGAAATTACACCACACTCACATTCTAAACAGTCATGCCTTATAGTGAGATCCATGCCAATATTTTGACATCGACAACCCCACTTACCGCATCTCTCAAAGGACCTTTTCCCCGTATTTATTAACAGTCAATATTCAATTCAAAATCTGAAACAACTGAACGGTGTTTTTACGTTACCAATGTAGGCAGCTTGATCTCCTTATATACTCATGATGATAAAGCGTGGTCTTATCAGTGGGATATTAACAACATTTACAGGGAATTATTTGTTAATTATTTGAAGGTATCGGTGATCAAATATTTGCAATCAGCTGACGAACCTTACAAAACAAAGGAGGAAGTTATCCAAAAATCTGTTCACTCTTAACTCCGAAATTAAAGTAATTAGAGCTGTTTTGCCGTCCGTTTATTGTTATTTTTTCCGTTAACGACATATGAACGTTTGAAGAGGGAGACAACTCATATTGCTTTAATACACAGTTGATTGTGAACAAATAATAACCGCTCCTCTATCGGACATGTCGCTAATTGGACAACCACAGTCCAACTTCAATGGGCGAATATGTGCCTATCCGATTATTTCTGTAGTGAACGAGGCGCAGAAAAATCCAACCCAGGCGGCTGACGAAGTTCTTGCTCTCCATAAGCAATCACCGAAGATTATTATTTGCTCGGATAGGCACCTATTCGCCCGTTGAAGTTGGACTGTGATTGGTCGCCAGTATGACATGCGCGACAGATTTAAGATACAGACTGTCCCAGATCTTAATTAGCGACATGTCCGATAGAGGAGCGGTTATTTAGTCTGAGTTTTAATCAGATTGGGGGTTTGGCATGCCCATAATACAGTAAGCATACCAAGTTTCAAGTGTCAAATCTAAATAAACCGTTGCTCAGGTGAAACTAACTAGTACAAAACAAAAAAACTTAATTCGATAAATCAATCTAATTTCTGCATCTCTAACCAGAGCCCACGGTTGAATTATTTTCAAATCAAAATTTGCTATTCGGAATTGAAATTCTATCTTTTTTCACCAGATTAATTGAATTGAATCTTGAATTATAAAAATTAGTATTTTTAGGAAACGTGAGCTCACAGTCCTTAACTTCGAAATGCTTCCTCTGATTGTATATGACGTATTACAGATTGGATAATTCGTTTTTGTGTAAGTCGTCCGTTGCATGATTCTATCTTTATACAAATATATGGTCATTAACAAAACAATCTTATTTTTCACCATGGGACCAAGTTATTTGTCCTGATGAGATAGATATAGGACGGTTCAAATTCCGTACTACGTTCAAATCATTTCTTGTCCACACCTGCAGTATCGATGTAATTCCCATACCTTCAATCCATGCATGCCCCCCTCGCCCCCTCCCCACAGAATTACAGATAATTAAGTGCTTCGTTTCATCGTATATCACCGTGAATGATATGATATTCGCTTTGAATGATATTCCTGCTGAACACTTTTGATGTTGTCTCAAAACCTTAATATAAAATTGACAGTCTGTCAACGTTTAACCAATTTAATAATAGTATGTTATATCTTTGGGTCGTATCGAAAAAGCTCAGAGTAGGTTAAATATAGTACCGCGGGAACGGATATAACCTTGCATAATTTATTGAAAACTTTATTTGAGCTCAGACGGAGAATAAATCGTTTTATATTAACTGACAAAATTGTGTGAGGGTAAACAAGAGATTATCTACTTTACTCAATCCCCCAGGTTTGTCATAAATTCCCAAGCCTTGTCATTTTTGCTTGTTCCAAGAAATTGCTTCTCGAAACAATATAAGTTCAATTTCGCTGGTCTTCATTCCATTTGCCACCCATCCCGTCCTCCACGGGAACATCGGAGATTTCAAAGAACCTCGACTGAGAGTAACGTAAGGTAAGGTATACACTCTGTAATCGGTATAACCTGGAATACAGTATTCAGAGGGACTGATAATTCCATTTTTAGATTCAAGTTTTACGAGGAAGATACATAGTGAAGCAAATGTTGAAAGACTTCGACGTGCTTTCCCATAAATTTGTCTATAGAAACTCTGTGCTGGGTAACCGGTAACCAAGCTGTATACATGCAGTAATAGAAATGAGAGAAACAAGAAGCATTAATTTAGCATCTCTCAAGATATACTATATATTTTTTTTTTATTCTTTGTCACTTTTTCTGCTTTCGTCGGTATAGGGGTTTCTATATTATTATTTATTTTTTTTGCCTATTTCTAGTTTATCACAGAATTTCTTCATATTTTGCTTCCTTCCGATTAAAGTCCATCACAATTGCTTCATATTTTTTTTTGACCGAAACGCGAACTAAATTATTTGAAAAGTGGAGCGATATACAACGCACTGGAAACCTTTACAAATTTTGTGATAATCCACAACTTGTTTGTAGGAAACAGGCGAATGAATAGAGGAAAACCCCGAAAAATCAGAAAAAGTTACAAAATGTGAAAATCTATAAAAAAAAATCCATGTTCTCTTTGGGTCACTGGATTTTCTTTGTATTTTCCACGAAATCAACTGAATTTTCAGTTTTTTACGTTATTTTATTATTATTTTTGCATTTTCCAACTTTTTCTGGAAAACGGGGGTAAATACAAGCGATTCGAAGAAAGTGAAGGAAGAAATCTATTAAAACAAAATCGAAGAAAATGAGCGAAACGCAAAATTGAGAAAAATGAATTGAAAATTAAGTTGATTTTTTGGAAAATACAAAGAAAATCAAGGAAATCACCAATGTCTCCTATGTGTCACCCAATCTGATTAAAACTCAGACTTAATAACCGCTCCTCTATCGGACATGTCGCTAATTAAGATCTAGTACAGTCTCTATCTTAAATCTGTCGCGCATGTCAGACTGGCGACCAATCACAGTCCAACTTCAACGGACGAATAGGTGCTTATCCGATTATTCCTGTAGTGAACGAGGCGCAGCAAAATCCAACCCAGGCGGCCGACGAAGTTCTTGCTCTCTATGAGCATTCACCGAAGATTATTATTTGCTCGGATAGGCACCTATTCGCTCGTTGAAGTTGGACTGTGATTGCATGGTCGCCAGCCTGAAATGCGCGACAGATATCAGATACAGACTGTCCCAGATCTTAATTAGCGACATGTCCGATAGAGGGGCGGTTATTAAGTCTGAGTTTTAATCAGATTGATGTGTCACCGTAACATAATTATACAGCATTTTCTCTCTACTTCATATATATTTTTGTTCACTTTCAGACGCAGCGATGTTTGGTCTTCTTGGACTTTCGCTATTGGCGATTGCCGCAGGTATGTCACTGAAGGAGTTTTTTTTCTTTTGTTCAAATAATTGTCTAAAATTAAATAAGTTTTTCTAGAGAAGGATATTCCTTCAAGTTGAAAGAGTCATATATTCGTTCATAGATTCAACAGCCCAAATAATTCGTAGCATCTAACCTATTCAGTACCGGTCACTTTTGGAACGCTCTGTGAGAGTGGTCGTGGTTAACCGTTTCGATGACTCAGGGTAATGTCTTGTGTTTTTTCTCATGTAGGTAGCGCTATCAATATGCGTGGTCCTCTGGTTCCTAAAGCCGTTGACAATGTTGACAATGGCGGAGGTAAGAAAAACCGTTTGATTAGATTAAGAAATCAGAGAATTCCTGGTGTATACTATCGAACCTTTGTTTCCATATAGCTTTAACCGTCGAAGGCGCATCAAGAAGACTGTGTTTGAGGAAGAAACGGCAAGCTTGTCACATCGCTACTATGGGAGCAAACTACCCAAAATGATAAGTGATCTTACGCCAGAACTAACCCACCCAAGTGAGGAAGTTGCGCTACTGGCCTTAGACCACTAAAAGAATTACATTGTTGGCAATGTTAACGTAAATGCATCTCGTCAATTTCCATATTTCGGCAAGAAGTACTTTAATTCAAGTGCTACAACCTGGTAAACTTCTTGACGCGGATTGCTTATCTTGATTTTGAGTTATGCGCGCTCGTACAAATGACGTCATATTTTGGTCTTTTTCTCTGCTTTGAGAAAGTGGTGCACAGACAGCCAAATAGTCCCTCTGAGCAACATCTTATACCCTGAGTTAAAAAGTCGTAGCTAAACCGAACACATATCATACTCCAAACACTATCACTATAGCTGTCAAATATTCGCCGCAACAGAGACAGAAATTGTTCTGTAAACAATTCACTTCTCTTGCAGAGGCCTGTCGGGACTATTTTTTGTAGTGGTCTGATGCCTACTTGGTGGGGCTCGTACTTCACCTAGTAGCGATGTTAGGAACTTGGAGAAATGAGTGTTATCGTAATGGGCATTAATACCCGACGCGCGTAAGAGATGTCGGTGCTTGTTTTCACTGGTGGATAATTTCCCAGGTATTTGTGATCATGTGCGATGTTTTGTACTTACATTGCTTCCAACGTTTCTAGTCTTCAATCGCAGCACCCTGCATGTGATAACACCATCCGTCGTAACATTGGCAAAGTTGTTTCCTTTCCCTTTTCCGTGATCTTCGGTATTGTACAAGTAAGATTATTCACCTCAAAATTCTGAAAGCCACTAAATTTGATTAACAAAGCGTGCCGTACTTTTGCCCTTATTTCATTTCACATTGGAAGATGGCGCTATATATACGAACATCCGGGCACTTCTCTTCAAACACAGCGCTAATCACGCCATATTGAACCCACAAAGGATGACCCTGCGCATGAACATCCAGGTATGTTTTAGACAGTCTAAAACATCCGACCACTTCAATGCCAATAGCAATGGCGCTATACGTTATTTTTAAACCACACAACAACAAAAAATGAATATCGGATAACTTAATCTTATTGGCGGTAAAAATAAACGAAACTGATACGTCTATACTCTCATAATGTGGGTGGGTTATGATGATGTTCTTGCCCAATCGGTGTGCTTGCTATAGACCCATTTTCACATTCCCTTGAAATAGGGTAAATTCTTCATACCGGAAAGGCACAGTATGTTATAGATAGCACTAAACCTTAATATTTTGAAGAACTAAACGTGTCTCATTTGGTCCTGGCGATTATGTATAGTTCTAGTGTTTGACCTGGCGTGTGAAGATGGATAGACCATCCTTGAGCAGATTGTTATATAACCCTATGCAGGTACGGAACCGTTGAAGGCACATGATTTTATATAAAAAATATTTTATTTGCCGGTGGGTGGGGGGGGGGGGGATCTATTTTCTTCAAGTCACTTTTAAGGTTCCGTAGGCTACTGTCTGTCCAGTAGCAGACTTATCGGTGGTAATGCTAGAATGTACGGTACAGATACTTATTTTCTTCCGCTGTTTATGACAGAAGCAGCTGTGCACCAACACCAGGACATGTCATCGCTATCAACGGTGATAGTTTGCGGTTCGTATGAACTTCGGGGTATTTAATATATTGTATCGCTGACGTTACATAGCATATTAACAGGCGGTCGAATATTGCCATCTCCGGCCAGATTACCAAACGGGTTGAATGTGATTTAAATCACAAGCTTATTCTGCTTCATGTATTTTATGTTAGACCATCTCTGTCCGTACCGAGCTGACATCATGCTGCTCATGGACGCCTCCAGCAGCATCGGACCTGATCACTACCAAGAGATGAAGGACTTCCTGCGCGGCGTAATCAGCCACTTTGACATCGGCCATGACAAAGTCCGCATTGGTCTCATCACATTCAACAAAGGTGCGAGATTCGAATTTTACCTCAACACGCACCATACCTTAACCGACATCTTGAATGCGTTCGATACGATACAAGGTACAGCGCAGGGAACCGCCACGCACAGATCCTTGAGCATGGCACGTGAGACTGCTTTTACGCCAGAACATGGCGATAGACCTGACGTTCCAAACATCGCCATTTTGATCACAGACGGGATGTCAACTCATCCAGACAAAACGACGGAAGAACAGGCCCTTCTTAAGCAGACTGGAGCCCGTATATTCGCTATAGGTATTGGCTGGATCAATGACGCTGAACTACATCGCATCGCCAGTAACCCACAAGAAAAGTATTTCCATTATGTGAAGCACTTTGATGGTCTCGAAGACATACTGTCAGAATTTCAACAGACAACGTGCAATGGTGAGTTTTTCCTTGCATCGTACAATTTACAGTTAATTTCAAGAAGGGATTGGAAATGTGAATGACTGTTGTTTTGACGTTTCCACCCAATCAATTTCTATACAAAACGAATAGAGCCTCAATAAAAGTCCACAATTCCTCCAGGAACCTTGAAGTTCTCCGATTCATTCATCTCTGGTTAGGGCATATCCATTATCGGAGCAATGGTTCTAATTCGATATTTTGTTCGGTACAGCTAGTTTTATATAACAGACAGACCAACATCATATAAGCCATTTGTGATTTGAGTATTCCTATTCCATATTTTATCATATACGCATATGAAATTATAGAATCACATTCATTAGTCTCCATTTTATCAAGCTAGAAAGGCAACGATGTGCTCGCATTTTGTACACCAAGGACATATCACATATAAATAAGAATTGTGTTATCTTTAGAAATTACTCGTCCACCACCCGTCATCACAGAGGCTCCAGTTACCGCGGCTCCAACAGTCGCTTCAACAGCCGCCCCAACAGCAGCTCCATCCACCCAAAAACCATTCGCCGGAACCAGTAAGTTCAATTGTCACTGCAGTGGGACATTACCTCATGTATACCCCATTCGTCGGTAGTTTCTCTAACCAAGTTGCAGTTCAAATATATATATTTTTTAATTGGTTGAGTAGATAACTGATTTATAATAACGGAGAAACAGTGTGCTTGTCACACATCTGGTGTCAATTTAGCTTTTATCGCGTGATCTAATTAACATTTCTGACAAAATACTAATGAGAAAGAATATTTGGCTAAATAATATTCAATCTCAGTAAACTCAGATATAATATCACGGAATATTATATCTGAATTCAGCCCTATATAAATCCCGTGCGAATCTGAAACTACTATTGTTAGCCAATCAGGGTGGATTGCTTGTTGAAACAATTTCAAAATCACGCCCACAATAATTACACACGGTAGCACTTGGTGTAATATACAGGGTGTATCAAAAAAAACGGAGTCCTAGTACGATGACATATTTTTCATTGAGCAAAGGAGAAATCTATTATTTTTTTCGATTTGTCATCAACACCGACCCTTTGGGACTGACCAGCTGAACAATTCAATGATCTGTGATCAAGCATGTTAGAACAATAGCCACTCTTCAATTATGAGTGAAATGTGACTTGCGCCAGATTTGGTTTACACCATTCGTCTGCCCTTGAAAGAAAAGAAATACGGTGTACAAATGAAATGTCTTTTATCCACTCTGAATTCATTGACATTTTGAAAACAAAACGGTGTACAATTAAAATGTCTTTTAACTCTGAATTTAACAAAAAGGTGTACAATTCAAATGTCTTTTTAACAGACAATTGAATCTCAATCTTCAACGTGTCCTCCATTTCTCTGGATGCAGGTACGCGCACGTTCATTCATTGCCGCCACGGCCCGTCTGATAAGTGCCTGGTTCTGCCTCAGGTTGTCAACTTCTGTTATGATGCGCTGTTCCAGGTCATTGAGATCTGCTGGAGGCGTGATGTACACCCTGGACTTTAGGTAACAGTTAAAAGACATTTTAATTGTACACCGTTTTGTTTTCAAAATGTCAATGAATTCAGAGTGGATAAAAGACATTTCATTTGTACACCGTATTTCTTTTCTTTCAAGGGCAGACGAATGATGTAAACCAAATCTGGCGCAAGTCACATTTCACTCATAATTGAAGAATAGCTATTGTTCTAATATGCTTGATCACAGATCATTGAATTGTTCAGCTGTTCAGTCCTAAAGGGTCGGTCTTGATGACAAATCAACAAAAAAAATAGATTTCTCCTTTGCTCAATGAAAAATATGTCATCGTACTAGGACTCCGGTTTTTTTGATACACCCTGTGTTGTGTATAAACATTTATACTCCCGCCGGAAAGTCTGGCTTTGTCAGGGGTAGAATATATCAAAAGATTGTGCCGTGCGAAGATGTTAATCTCCGTGAAGTAAACGTCAATCATTATCAGAGAGAAAAGCTAGAAATGGTCGTGATTGGATTATTTATGGGATCTCGTAGAATATCGGCGAACATTTCGCACGAAGTTTTCATAGCGTTACGTTTAGATGGCATTCCCCTGATTTACCATCTTGGTTTACCTAGATTGAATAATATTATGAGTATGTCAGTCATTTAGACTGTTGCCTGAAATATTTGAATTTTCTTCTCAGCAAGTTGAGAAGGTTTTTGCTGGCTCTATTATTGGTATTATTCCTTAGACAGTGTTAAACGTTTCTGGTCGACTGATTACGTATATGTATATATCTGTTTTCACCAGACCGGATATTACTCCAGCGTAACCATTCAGCGACTGGCGAATGGTCTATTGAGAAGCCTGTAGCTTATATACTCGTCGATAATTAATCTCTCCATAACTCCGTGATTAACTGGATGTTCACGAGCCATTGTTCCCCATAAGCCAATACGTCATTTGTTAGGCTCGTACCTTGTCCCCAGACTCACGGAGACCTGAGGACAAGCAATGAGTAGCCATCTTGCCATCATCGTATCACTGATTGGTGGATCCAATTTTCTCTGATTTCAAAATCTATTTACGTTTGAAGAAACTCCAAAATATCTTCACATGTCGGGTGATCTATGACGGCCAGAACTACATCGCAGTACCGGTAACTCTTGCGATGAAATGTAGGTATTTATTTCGAAGAAATTATCTTTTGTGCACATGCCCGTCTGACGTCACCGGTCCAGATCTGGACCGGTGACGTCACCCGACCAGACAGATCCTCCAGTCGCTGATGGCAAGATGGCAACTCAGTGCTTGTCCTCCAATCTAATTAAAATTAAATCTTATCTGCTCCCCATTTGGATATCTCGCTTGTAGGATCTAACAGGCTTGCAGTAACTCGCGTGTTAACCAATCCCGAGAACGCTTCATAGTGCTTTGAAGGCAACATTGATGACAAAGAATTTTTGGTTGGCTCAGCCGAATTAGCCTGCTCGCTGACGAGGTGTCTTTTCATGTTACTGCGGTCCCGACATTGTGGCACCATAATACGGGGTAGATACATGAACTGATCTTTGGTGTAAACATTGGGGTGAATGGACACAGTGAACCTATGTCCCCTCCCCGACTGCAAATGGATGAGTCCAGATGCGACCATGATGCCATAATGCTATTAAATATCCATGGTATGGGCGCTCAGAACACCAAATTCAATTGAAATACGTAAGATCCTATATAGCGACATGTACGATCGGGGAGCATTGCTAGGATATTAATTTATTAAGATTGCTTGTCCTCAGATCTTCGTCACTCTGGGGGGCTAGTCATTTGTTTTTAGAATTTTGAACTGACCAATCAGAGGTTCTGGAACTACAAGCTACATATCCGGAGATGCATCTTATTTACTAAAACGATTTATTGAGAGTGTCAAGTGAATCTCTATTTAGGAAATTTTATAATCCACAGGATCTCGTTACCGTTGTTAATTGGTTAATTAGGTTGATTGGGGGAGGGGGAGGGGTGGATGGTGTACCATGCTGTCTTTTCTTACTGCCGCTAGAGATTCGAACAGGTATAGTAGGCACTAAGATGACTCGGGTACATAACTGGCGATATGTAACTGGACCGTTGCGGATGGACCAGGGATGATCGCTTCTCAACAAAGAACTAGTCAGAAATACTCTCAAATACATGATTTGTTTAATTCCATTCCAGCACCGTTTTGCCCGTACGCTGCAGATATTCTGTTCCTCCTTGATGCCTCCAGCAGCATTGGACCCATCGACTACAATAAAACGAAGGACTTTGCCAAAGGGGTCATCAGCCATTTTGATATCGGGCCTAACGCGACGCGCGTTGGCGTAATAACATTCAACTTTGGTGCCAAGTTTGAATTTCATCTCAACGCCTACAGCACGAAAGCAGAAATTCTCGCCGCCTTCGACCATTTACAAGACGTACGGACTGGCACGGCCACGAACAAAGCTCTCCAGTATGCCCGGGAACAAGGATTCATAGTAGCAAATGGGGACCGACCGGAGTTACCTAACATCGCCATTTTGATCACAGACGGGAAATCGACGCATCCGAATGAGACAGCTATAGAACAGCAACTTTTGAAGAACACGGGTGCGCGAATTTTCGCCATCGGCATCGGGTGGATAGACGAAGATGAATTGCGTCTCATAGCCAGCGACCCCGTGGAAAAATATTTCCATTATGTTAACAATTTCGATGGTCTGGACGACATCCTGAACGATTTCCAAGCCACATCTTGTTCAGGTAAGTTCCATGTACTTTCTCCCTTTCACGATCATCCCTGGTCATTGTTCCTCTGGAGAAGCCGAGCCATGACTGAAGATCAATTCACCACGACGAAGATTAGCCGCGTAGTAAAAGACTTTTCGGACAGCCTTCGTGACCTCGTGACCTTTCCGAATATGCCCATCTTTAATTGAATTAAGCGTCAGGCAATGTGTTGTATATTTCACTCTCTGATTGTTTTGAAATCGGTTTAAGTCCGGAACTTCAAAGTGTTTGTCCTTCAGCGTTTTTCTCCGCATAAAACTAGGCAATCGTCAATATCACACACGAATGCCTTCCGTTCATTTATCTCTTATTTTAAACAGACGGTTCGAGTAATAGCTGTACTGTCCATATCTGCATGCAAGGCAGGTGCGAAGTGTACAGACCTGCAAAATTGAGGATGTCTTTGCACGAAAAAAAGACGAACTCATTTGTTTTAATCCATTCAAGATCTCTTTTCGGTACAGTTCAAATGTGTGCAGGGTACGCATGGTTTATAGTTTCCCATCATAGAAAATAAAAACTTCATCTAGCGGTTGCAGAAACTACACCGGATACCAAAAGTCTATACAGAGAGAAATACGGCACGACTCTATTTGCTTAGTCATGTGACATTGATGATCTAAGGTTCCATTATATGCTCATGTCGGTTCCTTGGGTATTGTAGTGGCCACACGGTCACCGTATAATAGCTCTGCTTCAAATCCGATTCTCTGTATCTCGAGAAAATGTATACACTACACGATATAGTGCTGAATATATCTACAAAATCAGAACAAATGTTATGGATTATCTAGAATTTTCATATAAGCTTCCACGGCACACGATGAGACACACAAATACTTCCCGCTGATACTACCGATGTAAGATTGACATACTTCGCAAAATTAAGCACTCATCGCTTCCAGCAATGGAAAATAACCGCTGCAAAAAAACATCTTCACATTGATTGATTTTCAACATAGATTCGATTTTATCTTCTTCTTTACAGAAATCACGCGGCCCCCGCCGTCGACCACTTTGGCCCCGACTACCCTGGCACCAACAACCACTGTGGGTGAGTCTGACCATATTGTTCAAACAATTCCGATTGCATTATTCGATAGGCCTTCATAGAACCTATGTGATTGGTCGACAAGCCTTCATAGAATCTCTCTGATTGGGCGATAGATCTTCATAGAACCTCTCTGATTGGTCGATAGGTCTTCATAGAACATCTCTGATTGGTTGATAGACCTTCAAAGAACCTCTCTGATTGGTCGATAGGCCTTCATAGAACCTCTCTGATTGGTCGATAGGCCTTCATAGAACCTCTCTGATTGGTTGATAGGCCTTCATAGAACCTCTCTGATTGGTCGATAGGCCTTCATAGAACCTCTCTGATTGGTCGATAGGCCTTCATAGAATCTCTCTGATTGGTCGAACATTATGTCAATTTTCTCCACAACCCGAAGAAAATTACGGATATCTGATTAAAATTTTTAATTGACGAATCAAGATATCTCTCGATTCACTGGTGTGTCTAAAGATCCATAGCCTCGCGCTATAAAATAATCTACACAGTGGAAATGTCTGGTATTTTCTCAAAAGTTAAATAAAGACGTTGTTTTCCACTTTCTCTACTACAGTTAGGCTTACTGGTTTGTCAAAGTACTAGTAGTTAACCTTCTAGAAGATATTACTGTATAGCTTGGTGTACATTTAAGGGCCGGCCCTGTCTTAACAAAAACATTATCTAAACATTTAACCTGAGTTCAACCAACGCATAATGGAAATGTGAAAAATATGCAGAGAAATGTCGATTCCTTTAAAAATGTACAAACCCATCCCACCTTAATCCCAACTACGGACCTCCGTCTTCTTTCCTTCTTTATCCCCCAATACATCGAGGTCACAGTGGCTTGGTTAGCAGTTGGTGATTTCGTCGATGTTGCTGATAATACAGAATTATATTTTTTACGAATGTGATTATTTCCCACCTTTTCATACACCACAATGACAGTGGATATAATAAAATTGTGTTCTGTACGACCTACACCGATCTACCTAACCCTCCTCTGCTATATCTTGATATTATAGATGACGGTATAGTGGGGGGGGGGGGTTTATGTAGATGGGTGTAGGTCGTACAAAACACAATTTTATTATATCCACTGTCATTGTGGTATATGAAAAGGTAAGAAATAATTTTATTCTTGATGAATTTTTCTTTCTTTTTTTGAATATTAACGACGATTAACAACGATACCCACTGCTAACCAAGCCACTGTGCTTGAGATTTGTGATGTTGCTAATATCGAATACTGTATATTTTGTATTCTCCCCAGAAATCATTTGCCCATATCAAGCTGACATCATGATTCTGATGGACGCCTCCAGCAGTATCGGAGAGGCCGACTACACAATAATGAAGAACTTCCTCAAGGATGTCATCAGTCATTTTGACGTAGGCGAGGATACGGCTCGCATTGGTGTGATAACATTCAACTTCGGCGCCGAGTTCGAGTTTTTCTTGAACGAATATTATACGAAATCTGAGATTTTCGCAGCCCTGGACAAAATTCAGAATATCCACGTGGGAACCGCTACGCACAGAGCCCTTCAGTATGCGCGGGAAACTGCCTTCACCGCGCAGCACGGCGACCGCCCGGGTGTACCCAACATCGCTATTCTCATCACCGATGGCAGGTCCACGCATCCCAATGAAACTGCAGTGGAGCAAGCCCTTCTCAAGCAGACAGGGGCTCGTATATTCGCCATTGGGATAGGTTGGACTAACAAGGATGAGCTGACTCTGATCGCCAGTGACCCCAAGGAACACTATTTCCATTACGTCGACAATTTTGGCGGCCTCGATGCGATCCTATCAGAGTTCAAGCAAACAGCATGCAATGGTAAGTATTAGCTGCAGAAGACGGGATTGGGCGGGGGAGCATGTCATTAAGTAACTCGTCAGCTAAATAAGATTGATTCGGAATTCTCGTCTGGAACCGTAAATAGGCACATGGGTTACCTTAGCCGATCAGTACTCGTCTGGTTGCCATTTTTCAAGTGATGCCCAAAATGTTCAAATTCCCGTTCCGAAACATAATAACGTAATTACTAAAAAAGTTATTCATATAAATAAATATAGAAGCATTAAAATTACTGAACTTCTCAAATCCATACTTCGTCAAATCAAGACCATAGGCTGCAGTATGAGATATCGCTACGCAATGATGGAGACTCAGGTTTTGCCAAGCCATAGAATTTGCTAATGATTGTGTATAGCTTAGGATCATTTCTGTTCAGATTGGCTTTGTATGGCGAATAGTAAGTGGTATGTTAGAACTGGCTACAGATTGTGGATATACCGTACTAGTCTTACATTAAATTTCCAAAAATGGGAAGAATTTCTATATTGTAATGAAATATTTGACTTGTGTATTTGGTTTTGTGTTTCAGAGATCACCAGAACTAATCCACCACCGACAGTGGTTCGTACACAGCCCAACAAAGGTATTTGATAGGAAATCTACATGCACGAGGATATAAATAAAGTAACGTGTCTTACTTTCAGTTCAAAGTCAGTCCGGCAAATATGTAACACATACCAGTATATCATTATAACTAGTACCGGTACTCAATGTCTATACTCACGGTTCATACATCAGTAAAGTCTTTGAGGTAACATATTACTCGCTTGCTTCTTTCTTAATCCAGTCACTCAATTGGATTGTATATACTTTTCATCAGCATGCCATCTAAAATGCTTTCCAATAAAGTATCAGAGAGAACAGACGAACTGCTTGCTTTGTTCTTTGTTCGGCCGCTCAGCTGATTTGTTTGTTCAGCCGCTTAGCTGAATTGCTGCTGCAGATTTCACCAGCATTGCCACTCCCAATAATTTAAAGTATCGGAGAAAACATTAATTGCATGCATTGTTCAACCGCTTAGCTGAATTGGAATTTTGCTACATATTTTACCAGCATTGCTAAACAAAACTTTTCCAATAAAGTATCCTAGAAAACATGAATTGCTTGCTTTGTTCTCTGTTCAACCGCTTGAGCTAAATTGACAGTTTTCTATACATTTCACCAGCATTGCCACCGAAAACTTTTCCAATAAAGTATCCGAGAAAACATGAATTGCTTTCTTTGTTCGTCGTTCACACGCTTAGCTGAATTGCTAGGCATTTCACTGGCATTGTCGCTCAAAACCTTGCCAATAAAGTATCCGAGAAAACACGAATTGCATGCTATGTTCCTGGTTCAGCCGCTTCGCTGAATAGCTGCATATTTAACAAGCATTGCCTCTCAAAACTTTGCCAATAAAGTATCCGAGAAAACCTGATTCACATGCTTTGTTCCTGCTTCAGCCGCTTTGCTGAATAACTACACGTTTAACCAGCATTGCCTCTCAAACATTTGCCAATAAAGTATCCGAGAAAACATGAATTTCTTGTACTGTTTTTGGTTCAGCCGCTTTGCTGAACCAGCATTGCCTCTCAAATCTGGTCATTATTTTAGCCTTTTTTTCTCTCTTATTTTTTCTTTTTCTGTTCAAGGACTCATTTGAATTGTTGCATCTCCACAGCATGTCAAGCCAATATTTTTCAATAAGTCTCTAAATCATGAATCGCTTGCTCTGCTCTTAATCCTGCAGCCGCTCAGCCGGATTACTGCAACTCATCTTGATCAACCTGCTCAATTTACACTTTCCCAATAAAGTATCTGAGAAATCAGATGAATCTCTTGCTTTGTTCTTTGTTCAATCGCTGAGCTGAATTGCATATCGATAGCATGTCAATCAATACTTTCCCAATCAAGTCCGCGAAACAACATAATTGCTCTGTTATTCGTTCAGCCACTAAGCTGAATCACTAAACATCACATGCACGACAGTTTGTTTCGTTCTTGATCCAGACGCTCATCTGGATTGCTAATAAATAACTGACCAGTTATTTGCGTTATTGACCAGCTTATTATTGCCTAGATTGTTTTCACTTTGTGCGGCTTCTGAATAAATGCTTCGTTTGGCTACGCATGGCGAATAGTTTGGTAATAGCTTTGTTATGATTGGCCACCCAAGTAATAATAGTGCGAATGTTGTCGTCTAGATTGTCTACGCTATACCAATGAGTTACCAGTAGCTTTGATCCGATTGGGTATTGCCGATTACTTTTTAAAATCAAGAAAATCTGATTAAATGTGTATTGTAAGTACCTTCTGCAGTTCTTATTGGCTCATCAAAGTGAATAGTTGGCGGGTTGCCATGTATCGACCAGCTACATGTTGTCAATAACTTGTAAGTGCCAGCGTTTCCGATTGAATGGTCACGCATTGTGGATCGTTTCTCTGAATTATGAAAATTAGACCAAACGAACTCTGCGCGGTGAACCCGCACCCCCTCTCCCCAACCTTCCCTCCAAATCTTCCACATAGCGTAGATACTGATTGATGCTATATTCCGTTATTATTGGGATCATTTACTGGGTAGCTCCGGTGCAGCCTTTCACTGCCATGTACGATCAAGGCCCCAGTGCCAATCCACTCACCAAATCTAGTTGTTGAAAAATAGCAGAAGGGTCATATTTTCCGACGCCGTTTGCCACAAGCAATAAAATAATTCGATTCTTTTTCGTCTTACCTTTCATAAAATACCTTAAGAAACGGTTCAGTTTTAGCTGCCCGAGAGATCAAAACTAAGAACCACCACGTCCGGTTTGAATTGTCCTGAAACCTGATGACGTAGGCCCCCTACATCCATGACAACAAAATACCACTTCTGTCCCTTGATGCAATGCAGGCCCCAACATCCATGACAATTAAATGGCTGGTGGGGATCTTCACACAATTCAATTAGCCTGCCACCTCCCTTATGCAACATGACATCAACTTAATTGCCAATCCCTGGATTGGACTGGCACAGTCGGAAGAGCAAGCTTTAATTTCGTGTATCGGGTTACATATAGGACTTCACGCCTTGCGACACGCGTACTTTGCTTTGACAATGACAATTTAATTGGTTTCGTGTTACATAAGCGATGTTAGATTTCTGGATAAGTGTTCACGTGTCATGCAGATGAATGAATACACAATTCATCACGTGATTGAGAGAGGTATAATACGTCATCAGGGTTTGGGATCATTATTCGTAACAGCTCTACTTGCAATTTACGCGCCACAACACACGCCAGTTTCGGTCTCCCGTATAGCTGAGCAGTTTTTTATAAACAAGTTCTTTCATGAAATGTAAGATGACATAGAATCAAGTTATGTTGCTTGTGGCAAACGACCTCGAAAAATATGACCCATCCGGTATCTCCACTCACCTAAAGATTTGGTGAGTGGATTGTCGCCGGGGTCTTAATCGGATATAGTAGAGGAAGTCCCCATAGGATCTACTTACATATTGGGTAGCGTTTACCTGTTTACCTTTTGGGTGTAGACGTGATTTACCCACTATTGGGTCAAAAATAATGAGTCAGGAAATCAGAATAAATTCGCATCGGAAAATTGACTCGAATTTCTAAATCCGATCTCCTTGGGTCAGATATGGTTGGTCAGATATGACTGGTCAGATATGGTTGGTCAGATATGGTTGGTCAGATATGGTTGGCTCGTAGCGACTCAATAATACTCTAGTGTATATTCCACACTGCCTTCAGGGGAATTACACCTATTTTTTGCATGATTCAAAGAATGAAATCTCCACCCTCGTCCCTCTCTAGATTTGCACAAATTTTATAAATTTAAATACGCTTTGTCGAAATGTTTGACCATTTGGTGTTTTAGAGATCACGAAGACTGTTGCTCCACAGACTCCTGCTCCAACGACACCGACTCCTAAACTGATCAAACCCATACCAAACGAAGGTAGGTAATGGCGTATCTACATAATTCTCTAAATTCACAAACCTTTCGCCTGTAAAATAATGGTAACCCCGCGGATATTTGGATGATACAACATCGATCAACATGAACCTGTAATTGGGGTGTGTCTTATGAATAACTCATTTTCATTATGGCCTGGAAAATTCTTTATGGACGACGGCTGACTACTACATGTCGGATCTGACGCTTGTATATAGGGAATGTGACAATGATTGGTCAATTCAATTTTTTAAATAGAAATCCAGAATATTCATTGGCTCGTGGAGAAAATTGGAAGAACATCTTGCCAATCACAGAGTTTTTGTACAGGTTAATCGGTACAGTCATGATCTTACCTCAAATTATATGTTAATTTTTATAACGAGGAAAAGCCCACTCCAAGCGCCAAGTCTGACGGTCGTAAAAGACTCATTATTTAGTCCTATTATGGTCCGGTCAGTGGATTGGTAAACTGGTGCGAACCGCCTGGATTTAATTCACTTACTTATTATGTATTTTGAACTAAGTTTAAGTAATTCATCATCGCACATGGTTTAATAATTCCAGTGTGTCTGTCAAAGGGTGACGTCGCTTTTCTCTTGGACACCTCCTCGAGTGTTGGAGAAGAGGGTCTTAACAAGACTAAGGCGTTCGTTATCTCGATGTTGAGTGAGTTCCATATAGGAGCGGACTACGTCCAGGTGGCCGTTGTCACTTTTGACCAGTTTGCCAGAATAGAGTTCAACCTGGACAAGTTCACTGACCTGGAGAATATGACGAACGCCGTCAACGAAATTGTCAGAATAGCCACTGGTACGAGTACAGAGAGGGGTCTGGAGATGCTCAGAACCCAGGTCTTTAACACGTCTTCTGACCGACCAAATGTGGATAACATCGCCATAGTCGTGACGGACGGGCGGTCCAGACGGCCCAATGACACCGCAACGGAGGCCATCGCTTTGAAGGACGCGGGCACGACAGTGTTCTGCATCGGAGTTGGCTGGGTGGATCCGGCTGAAATCAGCATCATCTCTTCCGATCCCGATTCAGATTACGCGTTTCATATTGATGACTTCGACGCCCTTGCTGCGATTAAAGACGCCGTGTTGGACAAAGCGTGTGGTAAGTTGAAAAACTTGGGGTACCGTATATTAACATTCGGCCTGCGAGGATGGATTCATATAAGATTTTGAAACAAGTAACTTCGTACTGCGTCACGATGGGGAACAACTTAAAATTTGCCATCAGATCAGGTACAAATCAAGCGTTACTTTACCTCCAAATATACCTGCTTATGCCAGAATCACCCTTGTGAAGGGGTTCTTTTCCTATTTCTCATTGATCTCAATTGAAATGGGGACCTTTCCTCATGTGCAGATTTTCGAAATCAAAGGAAATCGTAAGTCAGAATTCAACTATTTACGATATTTTTCTTTCGTATTAGTCTGATCTACCATCTGAACATACTTCAGCATCGGTGAGCCAAATATTGGCCTGGCCAATCCACGCATTACGTTAGCTCTAATGAATTGATCAGTCAATGTCTGTTATAACTTATTATGTCTATCTTCTCAGATTATTGTCATATAGCCGACTTGATCATTGTGATGGATGCCTCCAGCAGTATTGGCGTGGATGATTACGAGAAAATGAAAGATTTCGTAAAAGAGTTCTTAGAATTCTTCGTCATCGGAGACGAGAGGGTTCGTGTTGGGCTCATCACCTTCAATCAATTCCCTCGCATCGAGTTCAATCTGAATACGTATTATAATCACTTCGACATGTTCACGGCCATCGACAATGCCAAGGAGGTCGCCACGGGAACATGGACTGACCGTGCCATCAAAACGGCGCGAGAGACGATGTTGACGGAAATCAACGGAGCACGAGAAAACGCGCCTGACGTCATGATCGTTATTACTGACGGCTTCTCTCGAGAACCCGAACAAACAGTAATTGAAGCCCAGCTTTGCAAGGATCAAAATGTCTCCATGTTTTCTATTGGAATTGGAAAATGGTTCTCCTATGAAGAGCTGAGGGCTATAGCCAGCCAGGAAGATTATATATTCATGGTAGACGACTTTGACGGCTTGGGAACCATAGAGGACCTGCTACAAGAAAGGGCTTGCAATGGTAAGTACTGTTCACACCCTCAAATATGTTCGAAGATTGTGGCATCATGATTGTTCTAGTCCGAGCTTTCTATGACCCTTCACGCCAGACGACGGGTAATTTTTGCGAGATTGTCTGGTTAGGGTCAGATTTTTCTCCCTTCAAAAAATGCGAAATGGGGCGACCACGGGGTCGCGCGACCTCATCTCAGTAAATGTTATTTTATAGAAATATTCGGTCGTTCTACAACACTTAACTCACATATATTTTATTAATGAATAATTTCCCTTCATTGTCAGCCCAAATTTAACAAGACCCGTCACATTCTTCACAAGTGTTAGCGCTTTTAACTTCTACTTCATTCAAAACGGAAAACTGGGTCAGTTGTGGTTTCGTTGAAGCAAATGAAATGAAAGTACAATGTACAGCTGTTGATACTTTAACAGACGAAGATCGAAACGGATTTTGTTAAATTTGGGCTGACAACGAAGGGAAAATATTCCTTAATGTGGTTTAAGTTTGGTAAAACGACCGAATATATTTTAAAAAGAATATTTACTGGTATGAGGTAGCGCGATCCCGTGATCGCTCCCATTTTCGTTTTTGTATATGGGAGAGAAGTCTGACCCTAGCCAGACAATCTTTCAGACATTATCCGTCGTCTGGCGTGAAGGGTCATAGGAAGCTCGGACTAAGATTGTTCATGTCATTCTTATCCTAAATTCCTATTCAAGGACTTCAAAATTACAAATATTCTCGACGCGGAAATTCTTTTATGGACGATGGCTGAATATTTACTGTCGGATCTGAGGCTTGGTATTATCATATTTTGATAATGCATTGGTGTTATTCACCGTGTAGCCTAACAGGTTTATCCTGCCTAGTGGAATACCGAAATGAACATTTATTCGGAGTCTTCTGGAGCCTTCAAGCAAGCTGAATTATTCTGGGATATTTTCTTCCAGCTATAACGTACAAGTTATTATGAGAATCTACTGAAATATATCTTCTATATTTCAGCGACGGCAACACCATGGCCAATGGGTAAGTTTATGGGATTTTCTCATGGTCCGATTGAATTATTTTATCTCATTTATTTCTCCATATTAAATGCAATTCCATTCGCTACGAACAATTCTCTGCTATTTCGATCACAGAAAGAGCAACAATAAAAGCTTATGGTAATATCTCAACTATATGGTAAATTCTCTATTATTATTATGACAATTTCTCTAACATTTCGATCACAGAAAGAGCAACAATAAAAGCTTATGGTAATATCTCAACTATATGGTAAATTCTCTATTATTATTATGAGAATTTCTCTAACATTTCGATCTCAGGAAGAGCATTAATAAAAGCCTACGGTAATATCTCTAATATTTATGGTAAATTCTCTATTATTATTATTATTACGGTAATTTCTCTATCATTTCGATCACATTAAGAGCATAAATAAAAGTATATGGTAATATCTGTAATATGTATGGTAAATTCTCTGTTATTATTGTCACTTCTCTATCATTTCGATGATAGGAAGAGCATAAATAAAAGTATATGGTAATATCTGTAATATATATGGTAAATTTTCTGTTATTATGGTCACTTCTCTATCATTTCGATGATAGGAAGAGCATAAATAAAAGTATATGGTAATATCTGTAATATATATGGTAAATTCTTTGTTATTATGGTCACTTCTCTATCATTTCGATGATAGGAAGGGCATAAATAAAAGCATATGGTAATATCTGTAATATATATGGTAAATTCTCTGTTATTATGGTCACTTCTCTATCATTTCGATGATAGGAAGAGCATAAATAAAAGTATATGGTAATATCTGTAATATATATGGTAAATTTTCTGTTATTATGGTCACTTCTCTATCATTTAGATGATAGGAAGAGCATAAATAAAAGTATATGGTAATATCTGTAATATATATGGTAAATTCTCTGTTATTATGGTCACTTCTCTATCATTTCGATGATAGGAAGGGCATAAATAAAAGTGTATGGTAATATCTGTAATATATATGGTAAATTCTCTGTTATTATGGTCACTTCTCTATCATTTCGATGATAGGAAGAGCATAAATAAAAGTGTATGGTAATATCTGTAATATATATGGTAAATTTTCTGTTATTATGGTCACTTCTCTATCATTTCGATGATAGGAAGAGCATAAATAAAAGTATATGGTAATATCTGTAATATATATGGTAAATTTTCTGTTATTATGGTCACTTCTCTATCATTTCGATGATAGGAAGAGCATAAATAAAAGTATATGGTAATATCTGTAATATATATGGTAAATTTTCTGTTATTATGGTCACTTCTCTATCATTTAGATGATAGGAAGAGCATAAATAAAAGTATATGGTAATATCTGTAATATATATGGTAAATTCTCTGTTATTATGGTCACTTCTCTATCATTTCGATGATAGGAAGGGCATAAATAAAAGTATATGGTAATATCTGTAATATATATGGTAAATTCTCTGTTATTATGGTCACTTCTCTATCATTTCGATGACAGGAAGGGCATAAATAAAACCTTATGGTAATATCTCTAATATATATGGTAAATTCTCTATTATTCCTATGGTCACTTCTCTATCATTTCGATCTCCGGAAGGGCATAAATAAAACCTTATGGTAATATCTGTAATGTATGGTAAATTCTCTATTATTAATGTAACTTATCATTTTGATAAATGCATGTGCAGTATATGCACACATGCAGACCATACACTACTGGGTAAGAAAATTCTTGGAACATTTTGTGAACTTATTGTATACGGTGCATTGGTTTGTATTAGAGTTAACATGTTGGGAAGTAACTCGTGTTGATTATATGGAATCATGAGTATCACTGTAAAATTTACACATTGTGTGGACGTGTTATGTATGCTATTCGTGCGCGGATTAGTGTCTGGCAGTAAATTTATGACAACATCCCAATGGAACATACAAAATGCACGAATTATCTGTGTTTTATAGGTTGCAACATTGAAGCCGACATAATGCTTGTGTTCGACTCATCGTCGGATATCTCAGATAAAAACTTCAAGGAGGCAAAAGAAATAGCCAGCGACATTGTGAAAGACCTCCGCGTAGGGAAGAGCAAGGCCAGGATTGGGGCGATGAAATTCAACGACGACTCCATCTTAGAGTTCCCCTTGGACTACTCGTACGACAAAACCGAGATCATGGACGCCATCAGGGACATCGAGCATACGGGCAGTAGCTAAATAATATATAGCCCTCAAGAGTATGAGGGCTATAGGTCGGCCCCAGTCACCTCCAGCGAGGGTTTTAGATAATTTTATTACGAATCACCCACCTCTGAAACTGCCGTACGTCTAATCTCTATCCCCTCCTGCCCACTATTTTAAAATCTTGAGCACTATTGTGAAATAGTGACGCATATATCGCCGTCTGAATTTTCCAGTCGTGAACTTCGACTCTCTGCACCGCCATGTTGGTGACGTCACTGTATATGGTTAACATGGCGCGTTTAAAGTGGAATTCGACTGGAAAATTCAGACGGCGATATATGCGTCACTATTTCACAATAGTGCTCAAGATTTTAAAATAGTGGGCAGGAGGGGATAGAGATTAGATGTACGGCAGTTTCAGAGGTGGGTGATTCGTAATAAAATTATCTAAAACCCTCGCTGGAGGTGACTGGGGCCGACCTATAGCCCTCATACTCTTGAGGGCTATATATTATTTAGCTAACGGGCAGTGGATCCCGAGCTGAAAAATCTCTGTATGAACTGAGGACCACCGCCTTCAAGGAATGTCTCGGAGGCCGTGCCTTTGTACCGGACGTCGCAATCTTCTTCACCGGCGGCAAATTCAAAAATCCTTTCCTCGTAGAGACAGAGACGAACTTGGCCGCCAATGACGGAATCCGGGTGTATGGCATTGGTATCGGGGATGACGTCAATGAGGAGGGTGTCTCTCTTCTCTCACCCAAGTACAGGAACAAATACAGCTTCCATGGAGCCACGCACACAGAGCTAGGACGGGTTCGAAGCTCCCTCTTGACAGGAATATGCGAAGGTAAATATATGCATGTAGCTTTCAATTCAGACGGTACCATGTAGATTGTATGTGGTTTATTGCACGGGAAGACCGCTTGTTTTGGTACACAGACGAGACGTTACAGCTCGTTTCTGTGGACAACACAATGGCACTCCAGTAGGAACAAGACATCACGTTCTGACGCAAAAATATACGTCGCTTGTCTTCGTTCATAAAATATGTCATTTTTTCCGGTGCATAAAAACTACGTCACTTCTTGCAAGCTTTACCAGGCATTCTGCGTTTTGCTTCGCGCCGCACCATTCAGCGCTGTCAGGGTCTCACGGACTGTGACGGAGTTGACTCGAGATCATCTGTTGCCACAGTAAACGAGTATGGCGACCGTCTAAGTGGGCGAGTTAAATAGAACAATTCTGTAAAACAATGGCGAGACCCCTACAGGGGTAAATGGAGCGTAGCGCAAAGCACCCTGGGAGAGGATGCACGTCTTGATGCACAACCAAGATGTCAAATTTCCCTAAAATACTCCCTGACGCTGTCCGCGAAATCACTGAAAGAACTAGTACTACTCCTGCGTTGTACACCAAAAATGGCTGATAATGCTTATTGAGCCCGAGTGATTTCGATCCAAATTCACCTCGACACGGGCTTGCTGTATATTTGATGCAATATCCTACTTTCATAATCTTCTGTCTTTGTTCCTTTTTCAGCGTACAGCCCGTGTGACTGATAACCCGGTGTAACCTCGGTCGAATATAAATGGACCAGGACAATGACATGTATCGGCCCGAAATCAAATTTCCGTTTCCAAACATTTGTGTGTTTGACTGTTTATCTATATTTATGACAATGTTTTAAGAAGAAAATAAAATATATACACCGTCTTCATCAGATGATAGTTGCGTTGTTTGACAGATACAATTGCGTGTATCGCCGTCATATACGAAGAGATATTGATAGATTCAAACTAGCTTCTGTTTGCTAAAAGATCCTAGATGAGAGCGAAATCCTCCCTGGTTCGCTACATTCCTTGAGAGAGAGCCATCCACAGCTCAGCTGTCCTGTTATGGCAGGTACAGGGAAACAAAATCGGCTTTTGAGGGTAACATTTGGTGGTATTGTACAAACAATCAACCAATTACAAAGGATTCCACTCGTCAATAAACATTTATACCCATAGTATTTGGGTGCTGGCATCGTCATATTACAAGGTCTTGCCATAATCGACAATGGAAATCTGTGTAGGCTGGATTGGAAGGGGGAAATGTCGTATAAGACGCTTACACTGTATCTTAGCTAGCCAAGGTTTCGTCACGTCCATACACTGCATTGACGGAAATAGCCAGTGAAAGTTGAGAGTTTTAACACTTCGTCACATGTTAGGGATTTGAGGCGAGCTTCCCCTAACCAAATGATCCCCTAACCAAATGATGTGTGTCGCGTATTCTGATTGGCTGCATGTGGTCGATTTTGACCGCATTAATGTAAAACCTATACGGCGGCCCATTCAACTTGCAATTGATGATTTCTACCGAAGCCGTGTACGGACGTTAGTAGTAGGAAGCCGTGAAATTTCTTATCGAAAATGAGGGTGCTAGCGGGGTTACATCCGGTCACGTGACATCCGGGTCAAAGGTCACATCCGGGTTACTTCCGGTGACTGGAAGGACCGAGAAGCTTACAATGCATCAGGGATATCAGAGCATTCAAGCTGACTATGGTGAGAAAAAATGGTTAACAATGTCTCCAGGCTGCCCGGGGGAATAATGGTAGCAAGGGTGTTACATCAACAACATCAGTAACCGGAGCGATCGTGGTGGATTAACTTGTTAAAAAGTACAGCAGGTCCATTTGAGCCGATAATGGCCCAGACTATCCATCATTGGTAAAAACGAGAGAAAATGGCAAAAAACATGGTCCCGATCACATTATAGTGGCTTCTACGGTTAAAATTGCCACTCATCATTATTAGCATTGTTCATTATCATTCAGTTATCAGTATATGTATCTCCACTTGATAATGTAGCTACATGCTGAACGTCAGTGGTAGGAAGCCCTGAAATTCCTTATAAAAAATGAGGGTCCCAAATGAGGGTCCTCGCGGCGTGACGTCACCATGACGTCACATCCCCGGGCACGTGACATCCGGGTCACATCCGGGTCAAAGGTTACATGTGGGTCACTTCTGATGACTTCCGGTCACGTGACGGCCTAACAATATTTATCTCCCCCTACATATAAGACCCCAGTGATTTCCAATGTTAAAGATGTAATAAGCCTCAAAATGCACTCCCCCGTGCGTTTTTCCCCAGCAGGGAAGATTACCAAAGCATCATACGTAATATATTTGATGATAGAAGGATCGTCATATACAACGAATGCAAGAATATCTTGTCAGAGAAATTTGAAACTCTGCCTGCTTCGACAGGTTTTTTGTTTCACCATTGAGTGTGTGTTGTACGCGAAAGGAAAATGAGTGAGGTAGCAACGCTCGCGAATCTGAATGCTGAACAAATGCAGCCATAGGATAACGTCATGGCTCGTGCCTATGGTTCGGTAATGTCGCATAGCATACGTTGGTAGAATGCACCACACGTGTATACGCTTGATAACACGGCCGTGGAAAAATAAACAGCATGCCATGCGTTTATTTTTTCAAGATCAATTTCTTCTATTTTCTCGTGAATGGTAGAAACAAGTTGAGTTTTTTGTGGTCAAATGTGCATTAGTTTGTACCTGTTGTAACATACGTCACTTTCAAGGAGTTGAGAGACATCGATTTCAGCCTAGATTTGAGGCTGATTACATCTTTAATCTCTATGCGCAGTGGACAATGTTTAACCTAATGGGAAACCGACTCATGGACATTTGCGGTATGGGGTGTGTCCCCTTGTTTTCTTCATATCGAGCTGTAGAACACCATGGGAGGGGTCTCGAGACCATGCGTTGAAATTTTTTGTAAAGTAACTGTGCGCATGCGCACTGGGAAGGTAGCGCTGGGGTGGGCGTTTGGAGTCTGGGTGGACCCTTAGTGGCCCGATTAGGTCGTGTGAGGCATCATTGAAGCATTCGTGGGGGAGCGTTCAACTGGATGGGTGTGGGGTAAAACTGACTTCATTTTGCGCATGCGCAGTAGACAAAGTGTATTGGAATGGACGTTTTGGAGTCTAAGTGGACCCATATTGATCCGATTGAGCCGTATGAGGTGTCAATGTGTAACTCTCGTTGGGGTCCATCCGACTGGATGGGTGGACCGTGGTAGGAAGGCTGTGGTGCGTATGCGCACTCGGGGAGAAAGGGGAGGTTCGGAAGTGCAAAGGAGTGCGTTTGGCAAGAGGTGGCTATGTTCGCTCTCGCAACCTGGTAAAGTTACCTTAGCGTATGTGAAGAGGAGGAAGAGGAGAAGGAGGAGAAATGAAGTTGAGTCAGTGGTGGTGGTGGTGTGTGGTGGTGGTGTGGCGTGTCTCTTTGTGGTGGTGTGTGTGGTGGTGGTAGTAGTGTGGTGTGTGTGTTTATGGTGGTGGTAGTGGTGTGTGGTGGTGGTGGTGGTGGTGGTGTGGTGGTGGAGGGTGGTGTGTTGTGGTGGTGGTGGTGGTGATCGCCGTGGAGGTAGTGCTGGTGTCTGTACATTTAGGGATTAACCCATTAACTCATCAGCCCATGAGTGAGTGAATGAGTGATTGAGGCGTACCCAACGCCCGTGAGGCGTTCCCAACGCCCGTCTTAACGCATGGACATACTAACGATGGTGAGTGAGCGAGTGAGTGAGTGAGTGTGAGTGAGAGGCTGTAGGGTACAGGATCCACCACAGGTGCATGATCATGCGTGTGATGACGTAACTTCCGAGCTCCGAGCTCCAAGAGCTCCGAGCTCCGACTCCAAGAGCTCGGAGCTCTTATGCGCGCGATGACTTCACTTCCGGCAATGTCCAGTGATGACGTCACTTCCATCAAGGCCAATGGTCAGGATATGTGCGTGTGACTGGATAGTTGACAATGCGTAAAGGCGTTACGATAGGGCGTTAGAGCGTTTAGATAAGGCCATAAGGCGTTGAGATAGGGCGTTAAGGCGTCGGGACGGGCGTCAAGGCGTAAAGATAAGGCGGTGAGGCGTTGAGACGGGCGTTAAGGCCTAACAATGGGCGTTGACGGGCGTCACTGTATTTCGATGAATTGGTGACAATTCCATGGAAAATCTAGAAAATCAAAGCTTCTGGGCTATTTCACCAGGGCGTTGAAGCGTCCATAAAAGCAAGCGTATTCCACAAACGTGCACAGTCGACGTTCAAAGTATCAACATGGGTTATACATGCTCTGAGTGCGAACGCCCAATCACCAGACGTTACGATATGATGCGGCACCAGAAAACTTTCCATCCATACTCCGAGGAGCTCACTGAGGAGGCAGATACTGAAACAGAGACTGCTGAGAGTCTATGTACTAATACGGAGAGCTTGACCTCAGATAATCAGCCTACGTCCCAAGGAAGTGCGGACGAACATACTGTTTGGGATTGTATTATGCATGAAGCTATTAATACCCATGCTTCGGTAATCGAAGACGCCGGACAGGATAACTTACAACAGGCATACATCCAAATGCGCCTCAGCATCAGGAAAACAGCTATGGCCATCTATAAACAGTATAGCCTGCTGCCGCTTGAAATGAAAGGCGACCCCACGCACAGTCCCATCATGAAGACCAAGCGTCACTTGGAAGAGGATATGGGGTTACAACCCACCGAGGCTCTTGAAAATGCGATCAGAATGTGCAAACAACTGTTCCAGGACAAGCTGCCTGAACGTATCCTGGACTTTCGACGACGCTTAGTATACGAAGAACGAACGAAGAAGGAATCTTCTCAAAGGACGGCTTCTGATTTGTAAACCTACCCAACGCGTCTCACTCAGCGTGAGTATCATGTACTGGAGGGGAGAATAAAATGATTGACCTGCCATCCTTCTTGTTGTTGTTCTCTGATCTGTATTATGGTATTAAGACGCAAGGGGTGGACACAGACTGAGGCTAATGGTGTACACACGACCTCATATGACCACTCACTCACACTCTCTCACACTCACTCACTCACTCAGCATCGTTAGTGCGTCCATGCGTTAAGACGGGCGTTGGGAACGCCTCAATCATTCATGAACTGATGAGGGACACGTGCTAATCCCTATATGTAAAGACACTACCACCATGGCAACCATCACCACCACCACAAACACCGCACCACCACCACCACACACCACTACCACCACTGACTCACTCAACTTCATTTCTCCTCCTCCTCCTCTTCTTCTTCCTCCTCCTCCTCCTCCTCTTATACGCTAAGGTAACTTTACCAGGGAGCGAGAGCGAACATGGCCACCTCTTCCCAAACGCGCGCTCCTTTGCACTTCTGAATCTCCCATTTCTCTACTACTCCCGAGTGCACATGGGCACCATAGCCTTCCTTGCACGACCCACCCATCCAGTCGGCTGGACCCTCAAGAGAGCTACACATTGACACCTCATACGGCCCAATAGCGACCCCAAAACGTCCATTCCAATAACCTTTATCTACTGTGCATGCACAGAATGACATCAGTTTCAACCCCACTCATCCAGTTGAACGCTCTCACACGAATGCTTCACGATGATGCGTCACACGACCCAATCGGCCCACTAGGAGGTCCCCCTAGACCCCAAAACGTTCACCCCAGCGCTACCCAGTGCGCATGCGCACGGTCACTTTTCAAGAAATTTCAACGCATGGCCTGAGACCCATCCCATGGTGTTCTACAGCTCGAGATGAAGAAAACAAGGGCCACATCCCATACCGCAAATGTCCATGAGTCGGTTTCCTATTAGGTTAAACATTGTCCACTGCGCATAGATCAAACATTGGAAGTCACTGGGGTCTTATATGTAGGGAGAGATCACTCTTGTTGGGCTGTCACGTGACCGGAAGTGACCCGGATGTGACCCGGATGTCATGTGTCCGGATGCGACGTCATTGTGACGTCACGCCGCAAGGACCTTCATTTGGGACCGTCATTTTTTATAAGGAATTTTCACAGGTTCCTACCACTGACGTTCAGAATGTAGCTACATTATCAAGTGGAGATACATATACTGATAACTGAATGATAATGAACAATGCTAATAATGATGAGTGACAATTTTAACGGTAAAAGCCACTATAATGTGATCGGGACCATGTTTTTTGTCATTTCTCTCGTTTTTACCAATGATGGATAGTCCGAGCCATTATCGGCTCAAATGGACCTGCTGTATTTTTTAACAAGTTAATCCACCACGATTGCTCCGGTTACCAATGTTGGTTGATGTAACACCCTTGCTACCCCGGATAGCCTGGAGACATTGTCAATCATTTTTTTTCTCACCATAGTCAACTTGAATGCTCTGATATCCCTGTTGCATTGAAATTTCTCGGTCCTTCCAGTCACAATGCCGGTTTTTAACGGTTTAACGGTTTAATGAAACATTGCGACAGGAAAGAGAGAGAAGTTTATCATAGATATCTAAGCATTCGAACCGACTACGGTCGGACCCAATATTTGTTAAAATCATCCAACAATGGTATTAAAAACCGAATGAAACAGACCAAAATCTAAATATAAATATTAAATAGTCAAAGTGGTTATTATCGCAAACTCAGGGATCAGGAATATTCTTGGAATACCGATGGCAGTTAAAAAGACCAATATTCAGCAACAGACATATAGATTATCACTACGAGTGATCATTTATCTGATTTTTATCACACGAGTTTGATAAAACCCATATGAAACGAGCTTTAGCGAGTTTCATATGGGTTTTATCAAACGAGTGTGATAAAAATCAGATAAATGACCACGAGTGTTATAATTTATTTCTCACATCAAAATAATGTTGAAAAATAACCAAAAATATCGTTAGCAAACTGTAAGGGTGTGATACATGTTTTGTATCACATGGGTGTATCACATTGCTTTTGGCTGCTGTGATGTGAGAAACAACCATATATAACGGAATTTCGACCAGTGAAAAATCAGCGAGCTAGAAGAGGATTCCAATGAAAAGGGGTTAGCAAGAACCAAACACATGAGGATTAGCAAGAACCAAACACATGAGGATTAGCAAGAACCAAACACATGAGGATTAGCAAGAACCAAACACATCAGGATTAGCAAGAACCAAACACATCAGGATTAGCAAGGACCAACCACATGAGGATTAGCAGGTTATGTTACGAAGAAGCAATTTGGCCATTCTTCAGCAAAAGGAAAAATGGCAGTTAATAAAAATAGACAAAAATGTGGCGATTTAGGAGAAGGTGAACATGTGGTGATTAGCAAAAGACAAACAAACGGTTATAGGCATAGGCGTCGTGGATACCAGTAGACAAATTAAACGCGTGGTGATTAGCAAAGATAAAGGAAACCCAGGAATAAATAGACAACGAAGAAA
Organism: Hanleya hanleyi; assembly: GCA_036873755.1. Taxonomy (NCBI): domain Eukaryota; kingdom Metazoa; phylum Mollusca; class Polyplacophora; order Lepidopleurida; family Hanleyidae; genus Hanleya; species Hanleya hanleyi. The sequence goes on along the minus strand of JAVTVY010026713.1, from coordinate 16,825 downwards.
ATGCTGTGATTTAGCCAACGTGAACGAGTGGTGATTAGCAAAGTAATTGGCAATCTATGGTTAAGATCAGCAATAGGCATACGCGTGATGTTTATAAATAGGGCGACCAGTAATAATCACCAAATTACAACGCATATAAGGGAAGTGGGAAGAGGTGCCGACATACTGACAGAGCCACATGACCTCACAGTATAGTATTCTGGTCAACTTATCCTAATGCACATACCACGAATCTAACGATTCGTGATATGTGATGTATCTCAGGTACGCTTTTATTGTACCTGTTCATGTGGCAACTTGGATGACATGACCACACGGCGCCTAGCACCGGCATAAGCGGTATTAGATACAAATCTAGAGAGCTATGATGGAAATGCTCTGACAACTCGAATATTGGTAATTGGTGAGCTGTGTCGCTGTGACAACTCGTACATTGGTGATTGGTGAGCTGTACCGTCGTCAGATGAAAATGACGGCATTTAACACAAAAGACTAGTCTGTAAAGCCCGATGTCGACCCAGCATCAACTTCCCACAATGCCAACATATATCAAAGACCGAAGGGTCTGTACAGGGGGCGAGCCCCAAGGACGAAACGTCCACCAGCATGATTTGATGAAATAGCGATATAGTCTAAGGATATGACGAGAAAAATATCTTGCAGGTAACAAATTATGCAATTTATTGCCAAATATTGTTAGCAGTTCATCTTCTTGTAGTTTTGTGGTTTTCACAACATCATACTGCCGGGCAAATTGTTATTTGCCCGTTATCGTTATCGTCACTGTAATTAGGCACTTTGTGCCTGCGCCATGAGAGGGCACTCCACGAGGATAGCGGCCTGGGCGTTTCATCCGACACTCTGTCAACCACCAAGATGTTCACTTGCACAACTTGCCAGAAGCCGTTTACTAATATAGAAAGTTTACGACGTCACGAGGCCTCCACCCACAACGATGCACGGTATACTTGTATAATCCGCGCACGGTCATTCAATCGGGAGGATAATTTACTGCGCCATGAGAGGGCACTCCACGAGGGTGCGACGGTACAATGTAACGATTGTGGTCGACTCTTCAAACGACACAGTCGGTTAAGACAGCACCAACGTTTGATTCATGCCCCGTCTCTGCGGTTTGGGCGACAACTTTCCACTAAAGAGGAGCCGCGGTAGGTCAGACCCAATGAAGATGAACCCGGGGAGACGAACGCCACTGGTGATGCGATGACGAAGAGCCCGCCTATACCCACAGTCCAGACACGCCTATGTTTATATATACTATGATTGTCTTTTTGAATTTGGTGCTGATACTGTTATATGGAATATGGAATAGGTCTTTGGATTATGGACGCGGATATTCTCTAATGGCCGACGGCTGAATTATGGATGACGGACTAGACGCTTGTAATCCAGCCGGACCCCAGCGTTACGGTTTCGAGTCATACGCCTGACGACATCGAACATTTTCTGGAAGATGCAGTGGTCCATTCTCTAATGGACGACGGCTGGATTATGAATGACGGACTAGACGCTTGTAATTCGTAGCGATCTGTTACAGGACGCCCATCCAGTGAGTGACATCTATATGCGCCATTGGCTCATGATCCGGCACTGTTTCCACCGTCATCGCCCTATTCAAGATATCTACAATTTCCGACTGACCGATCTCGCCCGTCTACGCAGCTACATGGAAGCCATCTTCAATGACCAAGGTACGTCCTTCAAATTAAATCTGGCGTTTGGTTATGTGCTGCAGAATAAGGAGACAGATCAAGTCCGATACTTTTACCCGAGCAGTAACATCCGGGTATTTGACCAACCGTTTACCATCATTAACCGGGCCTCGCTAGAGACGATGCTGAAGAAACTGGACACCGTGGATCCCTTGGAATGGGCCCAACAACAACGCCCCAACACCCAATGGTTCGTGGAAAGGGTGACCAATGTTACGTTTTTCGTGACCAAGCTGACCAACCACCCCATCGGTTGAACGCGTCACCCGTGCACTGATGAATACCATAACATGCCGTACATACTCTAGATGTCTACATGCTGATCGTTGACTTGAGCTCAGTAAACACTTGTACCTAATGTGACGGTGCGTTAAATAATAAAACATGGTGTTTGATATTTCAATTTGTTTTGCTGTGAACATACTAAACATACCCAGGGCGGATCCCCCAGCCTGGGTATGATGTAACATTGGGGATAATAAACTGCATGAACATTCCTGAACTTGTTGTTATTCATGACAACCGCTATGCGATTGTATGATACAGAATATATATTGTATAATACAGGACATATATGATACAATACAGGACAGATATGGTATAATACAGCACAGATTTGATATAATACAGGACAGATACTGTATAACACAGCACAGAATTGGTATAATACAAAACATATATTGTATAACACAGGACAAATATGACACAATACAGGACAGATTTGGTATAATACAGGACATTGTATAACACTGGACAGATATGGTATAATACAGCACAGATTTGGTATGATGCGAGGCAGATATGGTATAATACAGCAAAGATATGGTATAATGCACACCTCACAGGACGCAGGCGGACCAAGGATGGTCCATCTCTACACCAAATACCTTCCTTCACTGCCCCAAAATGCCCACTTTCGCTACTACTCCTATCAATAATGTCACAGATGACGCGAACCTCCCTCAAATCGGGATGTACACACCGAAAGTTACAAGATGACACCTCCCAGAACGCATTCGGAACAATAGTGGTCCATTTCTACCCAAATCCCTTCCTTCACTTACCCAAAATGTCCACTTTCGTTATTACTCGTACTGATGACGTCATCAATGACGTCATAGATGACGGGTACGTCACTCAAATCGGGATGTACACCCCGAGAGCTACAAAATGACACCTCCCACGACGCTTTCTGACCAATAGTGGCCTACCTAGACCCCAAACACCTTCCATCACTTCTCCAAAATGCCCACTTTTTCTACTACTCGTACTGCTGACGTTACCGATGACGTCACAGATGCTATGGACAGCCCTCAAATCGGGGTCTACACCCCGAGAACTACAAAGTGATACCTCCCTCGACACATTCGGACAAATAGTGGTCCCTCTCTACCCCAAATACCTTCCTTCGTTGCCCCAAAATGACCACTTTACTTACTACACCCAAATGCGCATGCGCAGATTGACGCGACTTGCACTTAAAATACACTATTCTGACTCTACCCCACAAAAGCTTCACTTTGACACCTCCCACGACAAATTTGGACCAATAGTGGTCCATCTCTACCCCAAACACACCCCCACGTACCCCCAAATTGCCAGCTTTCTATACTACGGCCAGACTGCGCATGCGCAGACTATTGAAATCGGACGAACCATAGTCCAGTCGGATGCTCCTCCACGAGAGCTTCAAAACAAGACGTCATACGACACCATCGGATCATTAGGGTCTCACCTAGACCGAAAAACGTCTATTTCCATACCCTTTTCCTACAATTCCCTGCCTGCGCATGCGCAGAATGTTGACAACGAACGAGACACTAGTCCAGGTGGATGCTCCCTCATGACTGCTTCACATTGATACCTCACTCGACCCAATCGGCCCACTAGTAGCCCACCTAGACCCCAAAACGTCTATTTCCATACCCTTTTCCCACAATTTCCTGTCTGCGCATGCGCAGAATGTCGAAAACGGGCGACACACTACTCCAGGCGGTTGCTCCCTCACATACGCTTCACATTGATACCTCTCTCGACTCCATAGGACCACTAGTGGCCCACCTAGGCCGCAAAACGTCTATTTCCACACCCTTTTCCCGCAATTCCCTGTCTTCGCATGCGCGGAATGTCGAAAACGAACGACACACTAGCCCAGGCGGATGCTCTCTCACGACTGCTTCACATTGATACCTCATACGACTCCGTCGGCTCATTAGTAGCTCCCCTAGATCCCAAAACGTCTATTTCCACACCCTTTTCCCATAATTCCCTGTCTGCGCATGCGCAGAATGTCGAAAACGGCCGAGGCACTAGTCCAATCGGATGCCCCCTCACATATGCTTCACATTGATACCTCATACGACTCCATCGGCTCATTAGTAGCTCACCTAGATCCCAAAACGTCTATTTCCATACACTTTGTCTTTTGCGCATGCGCAGAATGACGATATCCCTACCCCACATCCACCCAGTCGGATGCCCCCTCACATATGCTCCACATTGATACCTCACTCGACCCCATCGGTCCATTAAGGGCCCACCTAGACCCCAAAACGTCTATTCCCATGCCCTTTGTCTACCAAGCATGCGCAGAATGACGATATTCCAACCCCACACCCAGCCCATCGGATGCTCCCTCACATATGCTTCACATTGATACCTCATTCGACCCAATCGGACCATTAGAGGCCCACCTAGACCCCAACACGTCTATTTCCATACCCTTTGTCTACCGCGCATGCGCAGAATGACAATATTTCAACCTCACACCCAGCCCATCAGATGCGCCTTCACGAATGCTTCATTTTGATACCTCACTCGACCCAATCGGACCATGCAGCGTATTTGAAATCTGGGGACTGCTTTTTCTCCGCGGAAGCTTTTTTCCGCGACCGCATCACCACCAGACCGCATCACCGTGGAGGAATTCCCTAACATGTCCAGACATGATCCAGTCCATCATTGTTTCTTGCTCTGTCGTGACGTCACTTCGCTAGGGCCCACCCGTCGAGAGCCTCATTTTGTGACAAAGTTCCACCTCAAATTTCAGCCGGGGAACAATTAATGAGGTCAATATAACTCGTAAATCGTAGACTATACTACTCAGCTTTCCTCCTTCCCTGATAATAAAGTACCATGCTTCTGACCAAAACACCATGCTTTTACCATGGTTACCAGAAGAATGGTACTTCAACTGGGGCCTGTATTATACGCGCAAAATAAGATTTACGCGAAACTCTATAAAAGAATAAAGTTTTGTACTGGTCATTGATACGGGTCTGAATAAGAGAGCATAATGCGTTCTCATGTGATTGGCTATTTTATCCAATAGGTCTTGCGATCCTAGACTGAGATCAGAGAGATCAGACTCCGGGAACGAATATTCCCAGTTTGAGAAAAAATAACAGAAGATCAAGTGTAAACCTCAGTGAATTGTATCTAGTGTCGAGAAGTAGAATCAATATACTACGGTGGCCCGCTAGGGCCATTGTCGTTTTCTTTTGACTTCCTATGTTTTTCTTCTATTTCTGAAGAAACCAACTTAATTTTCTAGATCTTCTTTGTATTTTCCAAGAAATCAACTGAATTTTCAGTGAATTCATAGCAATATTCTGCGAATTTTCCGTGTTCGACGACGTAAAAACAGAGACAAAGTCGAAGAAAAACCTATGAAATTCTTGAAAAACACCAAATATAATTTTCTCCGCGGATATAATATTTTCTCCGCGGATATAATATTTCCTCCGCGGCTATAATCATTTCCTAAGCGGATATAATATTTCCTCCGCGGATATAATATTTCCTCCGCGGATATAATCATTTCCTCCGCGGATATAATCATTTCCTCCGCGGATATAATATTTCCTCCGCGGATATAATCATTTCCTCCGCGGATATAATATTTCCTCCGCGGATATAATATTTCCTCCGCAGATATAACCATTTCCTCCGCGGATATAATATTTCCTCCGCGGATATAATATTTCCTCCGCGGATATAATCATTTCCTCCGCGGATATAATATTTCCTCCGCGGATATATTTCTTCCGCGGATATAATCATTTCCTCCGCGGATATAATATTTCCTCCGCGGATATAATATTTCCTCCGCGGATATAATCATTTCCTCCGCGGATATAATATTTCCTCCGCGGATATAATCATTTCCTCCGCTGATATAATATTTCCTCCGCGGATATAATCATTTCCTCCGCGGATATAATATTTCCTCCGCGGATATAATCATTTCCTCCGCGGATATAATACTTCCTCCGCGGATATAATATTTCCGCCGCGGATATAATCATTTCCTCCGCGGATATAATATTTCCTCCGCGGATATAATATTTCCTCCGCGGATATAATCATTTCCTCCGCGGATATAATATTTCCTCCGCGGATATAATATTTCCTCCGCGGATATAATCATTTCCTCCGCGGATATAATATTTCCTCCGCGGATATAATATTTCCGCCGCGGATATAATCATTTCCTCCGCGGATATAATCATTTCCTCCGCGGATATAATATTTCCTCCGCGGATATAATCATTTCCTCCGCGGATATAATATTTCCTTCGCGGATATAATATTTCCTCCGCGGATATAATCATTTCCTCCGCGGATATAATATTTCCTCCGCGGATATAATATTTCCTCCGCGAATATAATCATTTCCTCCGCGGATATAATATTTCCTCCGCGGATATAATCATTTCCTCCGCGGATATAATATTTCCTCCGCGGATATAATCATTTCCTCCGCGGATATATTATTTCCTCCGCGGATATAATATTTCCTCCGCGGATATAATCATTTCCTCCGAGGATATAATATTTCCTCCGCGGATATAATATTTCCTCCGCGGATATAATCATTTCCTCCGCGGATATAATATTTCCTCCGCGGATATAATATTTCCTCCGCGGATATAATATTTCCTCCACGGATATACTCATTTCCTCCGCGGATATAATATTTCCTCCGCGGATATAATATTTCCCCCGCGGATATAATCATTTCCTCCGCGGATATAATATTTCCTCCGCGGATATAATATTTCCCCCGCGGATATAATCATTTCCTCCGCGGATATAATATTTCCTCCGCGGATATAATCATTTCCTCCGCGGATATAATATTTCCTCCGCGGATATAATATTTCCTCCGCGGATATAATCATTTCCTCGGCGGATATAATATTTCCTCCGCGGATAAAATATTTCCTCCGCGGATATAATCACCTCCTCCGCGGATATAATATTTCCTCCGCGGATATAATCATTTCCTCCGCGGATATAATATTTCCTCCGCGGATATAATCATTTCCTACGCGGATATAATATTTCCTCCGCGGATATAATATTTTCTCCGCGGATATAATCATTTCCTCCGCGGATATAATATTTTCTCCGCGGATACAATATTTCCTCCGCTGATATAATCATTTCCTCCGCGGATATAATCATTTCCTCCGCGGATATAATATTTCCTCCGCGGATATAATATTTCCTCCGCGGATATAATATTTCCTCCGCGGATATAATCATTTCCTTCCGCGGATATAATATTTCCTCCGCGGATATAATATTTCTCCGCGGATATAATATTTCCTCCGCGGATATAATCATTTCCTCCGCGGATATAATATTTCCTCCGCGGAAATAATATTTCCTCCGCGGATATAATCATTTCCTCCGCGGATATAATATTTCTTCCGCGGATATAATATTTCCTCCGCGGATATAATCATTTCCCCCGCGGATATAATATTTCCTCCGCGGATATAATATTTCCTCCGCGGATATAATCATTTCCTCCGCGGATATAATATTTCCTCCGCGGATATAATATTTCCTCCGCGGATATAATCATTTCCTCCGCGGATATAATATTTCCTCCGCGGATATAATATTTCCTCCGCGGATATAATCATTTCCTCCGCGGATATAATATTTCCTCCGCGGATATAATCATTTCCTCCGCGGATATAATCATTTCCTCCGCGGATATAATATTTCCTCCGCGGATATAATCATTTCCTCCGCGGATATAATATTTCCTCCGTGGATATAATATTTCCTCCGCGGATATAATAATTTCCTCCGCGGATATAATATTTCCTCCGCGGATATAATATTTCCTCCGCGGATATAATATTTCCTCCGCGGATATAATCATTTCCTCCGCGGATATAATATTTCCTCCTCGGATATAATATTTCCTCCGCGGATATAATATTTCCTCCGCGGATATATATTTCCTCCGCGGATATAATATTTCCTCCGCGGATATAATATTTCCTCCGCGGATATAATTAATTTCCTCCGCGGAGGAAATCCACGTGACTTGAGTACTAGAAAGACGGCAAATTCATTAGCATTTTTGAGGCTGAGGAGGGAGGCTGATGTGCAGGTGACGTCACGATGGCGTCACTATGACGTCACATCCGGTGACATCCGGATCAAAGGTCACATCCGGTCACGTGGCAACCGGGTCACTTCCTGTGACGTCACGATGGCGTCATTATGACGTCACATCCGGTGACATCCGGGTCAAAGGTCACATCCGGTCACGTGGCATCCGGTAACATCCGGGTCACTTCCTGTGACGTCGCTTCCGGTCACCTGGCGGCCCAGCAAGAGTTATCTGCCCCTACCTAATACCCCAGTGACTTCCAATGTTAATCTCATGCAGGTATGGGAAAGGGGGCTTGAAGATGTCTTTGAACGCCACTATGAGATTCGCCCCCGTTTTCGTCCGGATGGGTACCACCCACGCATACTTCGATAGGATATCGATGCACGTCAAGATATACCGATTCCCATCGTTGTGTTTGGCAAAGGCGCTCATATCGACCAAATCCGCTTGCCACTGGGCATCTATTCCTCCCACGATGACCCGGTTCCGTAGAAAATGGCGACGGACAGATCGATGTAACTATTTTGGGAGTAGCTAATTACGAATCGCATTATCCGGGATGAAAGTTTACATAAAGCGCGTTAAATTAGGATCTGTCTATTGACGCCTGGGTTAAATTGATTTTTAATGAATTTAATTATTTAATAATTAAGGTAAAATTTATTTTCAAAATCTGACCTCGGATTCGTGATCTGCGTTATCCATATTACTTTAGGACGAAGTTTAGAGTAATTCGGAACAGTGGAATTGGGTGCTGCCCATTGAAGCCTGGGTTAAATTGATTTCTAATAAAATTAATTATTTAATAATTAAGATAAAATAAATTTTACAATCTGACCTCGGATTCGTCATCTACGTCCTCGACAATACTTTAGGACGAAGTGTAGTGTAATTCGGAACTGCGGAATTGGGTCTGTCCATTGAAGCCGGTGTGGAAGCAACCGTGGTCCGCCAGATATGAGGGTCCGGGGACCATGGTATCTGGATCTGGGTGCCCGTGCCCGAAGGGCACCCAGATCCAGATACGAAAGTCCTCCCTCGGAAACAATTGTCCCCCTATCAGCAGAAACCAGGGTCCTGATATCGTTGGTGTCCGGGTCACTGAAATCTAGACAGGAATGTCACTTCGCATATATATAGGGCCCGGACCATGGCATCTGACGGACTATGGGCGCTTCCACAGCTATGGAAGTCCTCAGAGTCCGGCATACCTCAGAGTCCGGTTGACCTATATATGAAACTAAGGGAATAGGAAAGACTAGAAATTCTGAACAGAGGTTCGGCCAGCAAATCGGTGGCGCACTGGGTAAAGGCATAGACGGTGGACAAAACAGCAGAAGGTAAGATTGTGGGTTCGATCCTAGTCGGGGTCAGTTGAAAATGTTTGATTTTCTGCATTTCTTATGTACAGCTTTAGTACGTCTTCTAAAGTTATACCGTCGCATCTTTGTTAAATATATATATATTTTTTTAGAAAAAAATAATTTTATGTATTTAAGTCAATATACATCTTTACGATGGCGCATATACGACATGCTATTAATTTTAGTTTTGTTTATATTTTTGTTACAGTTTTGGTGGGGGGTGGGGGGGGGGCCTTTCACTCCTCCAAAGTTTCCACCCAGGTGCAAACGTTTTCACCGAGGTGGAAAGGTTTTCACCTGGGCGCAAACGTTTTCACCCTGGTGGAAACCTGTTTTAACCCAGGTGAAATCCTGTTTTCACCCAGGTGAAAATCTTCTCACCCCGGTGTACAAGTACAATGAATCCTTCTTTCCGCGCTGGGTTAATTTTCGCACGCATATGCTTTTGTTAATGTTGCGAAATCAGAAAGAAACACGAGATATTGAGATATCTAATTAAAATGTATATCACGTTTCTGACATCAGTAAATATTGAGGAAATTGTCATGTCGGAGATCTCTATTACTGTTATAATCAAATAAATCAAACAAATCAAACGTAACATAAATGCAAAATAAAAATTGCCACGAGATCTACATGCATCTGATTACTGCATTCATATATGGCACATCTGCGAAATTAATGGATTATATTGAGTACACTGAAAAAAACATTCCTTAAAATTTAAAGTGATCGTAAACCCTCAAGCAAAGTTTCCATCAAATGAAAAACCATTGCAAACAGTGTGGAAAAAAATTATTTTATTTTTTTACGATTTTATTACACAGAGTAAACTGCAATTAAAGCATGGTGTTCTATGGTGGTCTGTTGCAATCATATCTAGGTCCAGTGACGTCACACTGCCTTACTACATATATTTGAAACTTTGATTCAAGCTTAAGGTGTGTATAAATTGAGTTTCAACACAGACTCACTGTTCCAATGTGCATGTTTCCCCAAAATCTGGGAGATGGTGACTCATGAGTGTCAAGTCAATTTGAATTTCCCCGATTTTGGAACATGCACATTGGAACAGTGAGTCTGTGTTGAAACTCAAAGTATACATACCCTAAGCTTGAATCAAGCATTGGAAAGTGCATACAAAGTATGGAATATATGTATTAAGGCAGTGTGACGTCACTGGACCTAAATATGATTGCAACAGACCACCATAGAATACCATGCTTTAATTGCAGTTTACTCTGTGTAATAAAATCGTAAAAAACTAAAATAAATATTTTCCCACACTGTTTACAATGGTCTTTCATTTGAAGGAAACTTTACTTCAGGGTTTACGATCACTTTAAGGAATATTCCCCGACAATTACACCAGCGGAATATTCCTTAAAATTCAATAACGAATATTCCGTAGCATGTTAAGGAAATTCCTTAACATGGTAAGAAATATTCCTTAGTTATGTTGAGGAATATTCCGCTGGTGTAACAGTCGGGTATATTCCTTAAATTTTTAAGGAATTTTCTTTTCTGTGTACCTGCCCAGATGTGTATAAAAGCTGACCTCCACATTTTCCTGTCCACAATCAGACCCATGTCATCCTTAGATCCTGCCGATATTCTGCGATATTTGGCCAACAATATCGACAAGTACGAAGCCGGGAAAAGTCAGCAAGAGAAGCGTTCCGTATATGTTGAGCTGCTCAAACGAATTATCAGGTAGCAGTATGCCAACAAAATTCCGTTGTTTTGATCATTGAAAGTGAATATGTTTATTATCTTTTTATTGATTTATCTTTGATTGTTTGAGCGAGATACTTTTCTTTTTTTGGTATAACCCATTTACATAGAAATGGGGAGAGTGAGTCATTGTGACCCGCAATGGCTAATATGTATATATTACCGGTAGTTCAACCTAAGGCGCTCGCAAACTAATGGTGTATTCGTGACAAAGACCGGGTATATTTGCCTATACTATTCCATCCAAGATTGAATAAGGGTAGCCCATAGGGGACATCGAAACATTTTTTTTCACATTTTTTTTATTACATTTTCTGCATTTATTGCGGATGTTCTTGATTTTCGCCTATTTTCTGTAAACAGATTTTAGTTGATCACATGTTTTCTTTATATTTTTGTCATTTCTAGTAAGGTCGTCATGAAGGATTTCATCGTTTTTTTTCAACGAAAACCAAACAAAACTCTTAAACCGCAGAGTAAACTTTTAAACCGTCGAGTTTGCTGATTGTCCGAGTTTGTGTTTGTTTTTATTTATATAATGTTCTCGCCCCTTAAATTCATATCAATATTCACCAGCTTCTTTAACTTATATTCGTATGTATACTCGAATTGTTTACTACAGGGATAGAACAAGCCCCACGGGGTTTTATTCCCGCCAACTGCCTTTTACAACTATAAATTGTACAATTGATTTATCTTGGTGAATAAATGGATGAATGAATGAATGAATGAATAAATGAGTAAACCTTTGAACCGCGGAGTAACCTTTACACTGTGGTTGCTAGCTTTACTTCGCGAATTAAAATTTTCCGCCGTTATTAAGAATGCGAATAATCTGAAGAAATTCTGTGTTAACCTTATCTGGCCTGGGATGTTTAAGACCTGTCCAGGCCTGGGGAGGGGGGGGGGAGGGGGGGATTTGCTCCTCCCCCTCCCCCCAACCCCACCCGTTCCCTAACTACTTTTCTTATCCCTTGAGGTAAAGGAACTGAAACTTACCACACTATACCTTTCCGTCAACCTGTAAAATAAAATACAAAAAAATCCAAGATGGCCGCTTTGATGACGTCACAGTGACGTCATTTTCAAAAAATACCTTCCAAAAAAAATGCATGATAAATTACCCGTGATTTTACCCGTGATCCTCTGCTCGGGAGGTTATGCAAATAGGCTCGAAATGACCTCAATATGATAAACTACAAATTCACGGAGTGTCAGCTCGCAATTTTTTGTCATTCCGGAGGTTGCGCAGAAAGTTTGGTGGGGGAGGGGGGTGTCGAATGTCCTTCCCGCAGGCCTGGTAGGGTTAATCAAGGAATATTTTGCATGAAATAGTCCAAAATATATAGAAAACATGCAAATTTGACCCCGTGTTTGGAAGATCCACGGAATATGCCGTTAAAAGAATACAAGTAGTGGCCTAGTTACCCCACTGAATGGCAGCTTCCACACCTTTATAGAACAATTACATATCGCGACTATCGTGTTATTTCTCGTTTTGGCGTATGCTCGCCAATATGTTGTATTCTTCATTGTAGTGAACAAGCTTCCACCGGATAAGCAAAGAGGCGAAAAATCACGAGGAAAAGCCCTTAGGTGTGATGCAGTCTTACCTGGCTATTTCTTAGTATAAATTTCAAGATTTTCTGTTAAAATTATCTTGTTTTTTATTTCGTCCTCACTCACCTCCTGGGTAGGAGGGAGAGACAGAGAGAGGGGGCTTAGCGCGTTATTGACCTACTTACAGTCGGTGACGTCAACAGGTCACTTTCGGCTGACCTTTGTGAGGTCACTCTCGGTTCCGGTCACGTGATCGGAAGTGCACAATAGTGCCACCTGTCGAAAGTAGGTCAATAACGCCGTAACTTCCCTTTCTATACTACTCTCTGGTAAACATGTTCACGTGTAAACTGGATGGAAAATCGGAAGTAGTACTCGAGGCGGACACTGGGCTCCAGGTTAAGACTTTCGTCTCCTGGAAACCGGTGTCCCAGGACATCCAAATCCAGACCGGAATGCCCGACGGACAATTAAATCCAGATCTTAGTGTCTTGGGACACTTACGTCTAGACACAGGTGTCCCCCGGACACTGGATGCACCGGGCCACCGTTTCCGTCACACCGGGATTAAATTGATTTTTTTTTACATGCAAATTCTACATGTAACGCCGACCCCTAGCATGTTGTGACCGCGAGTTTGCGACACCCATTGCACACACAAATATGGGTCGCACCTCTATGGATAGCTGAGGAAATGTAGTTGTGCATAGAGGTACGGGTTTATGTTTTCCAATTAAAATCTCGCAAGCCAAGGTCAAAAGTTAATTTTTGAACTCATTTTGGTCACCGATTCCTTTCAAATTTGGTGAACTGATAGTACTCACCTAGCTGATTACGAATCTGCAATCAGAATTGACGTAGGTCCCTAAGCTTTTTTAAAAGAATTTTTGAAATACTGAAATGGTCTGAAAAATTCGACCTTCACCGATTGACCTCAAACTTCGCATTAAAGTATACTGGAGGTCGTAGGTCACGAATATGAGGTCAGATTTGACCTTGACCTTCATATTAAAATCTCGATTAGAAAATTTGGGTATGACTTTGACCTTAGCGCAAGGACACAAGATAATGTCGGACGACCTTGACCTTTTCATATGTGACGACCCCGTGAGTCTAGTAAAATCTAAAACGTTCTTACCATGCAAATTTGTGGCACCACCATCCATCACACCAATCAGAAGCGAGATTATCTACCTTTGGAGATGCCCCCCCATATTTCAAATTACCAAAAAGCTCCTCCAGCACAGGTTTTTCTGGTTTTTCCAGGTCAAAAATAGTTCCACGTTTCATCCGCGTGAACGGTCTGTTTGTCTGTTCGTGGGGGGCAAGCAACGCGAGAAAAAGTAGACCTACTAAATACCCGATGGGGTGAGTGCATATCAAAGTGAATCTTATAAGTAAGGCTCTAACAATTGGGTGTGGGGTGAAAATATGGCCTTCTGCGCATGCGCGAGGCCATAGCTATATTCAGACAAAATAGGTAAAAAGTTTCGGAACTTACCGTGACGTCGTTCCAATCCCAATTTCAGCATTTATACTAAGAAATGTACAACGTCCGATGATACTCGTTATACCGTGATCTATAGTTCCAGATAATTTTCCTGAAATAATAGGAATACGGGTTTATCCTAAATTACGGGAAAATGCCGTATGGGGTAGGAGAAGGATATACCTATAGCGGAAACGTAACCTAACAACGCGGAGTATAGTATAGATCGTTTTTTCCGTCGTCATTCTACATATGGGAATTGCCCCGCTTCACTAGTAAATTTTTACCGTACGATATAGCCTCATATATCCCATACAAGGGTATAGACCGAGCTTTGCCCCCTATAAACGTACTTCTATACATTTGTTTAGGGTGTGGGGTTCTTTTTCCTCATCAATCATTTAGAACATGATGGAAGCCACCCGTGCAATTCCTTTATTTTTGAAAAAAGTCACCGTTGTTTTATATCCCATCGCAGGGTTAGGATAATGTTGTCCCCCTAGAAACGACTTCTATACATTTGCGGTGGGTTGTAGGTTCGTTTTACTCGTCTATCAAACAAATTCGATTCAAGTACCCGAGCGAATCGGTGAAATTTTTGAAAAAAGTCAAACAGGCCTAGTAGGCCCCAAACCTATACTGTATGGCTTGGGTTATGGCCCATACAACACTACAGTTAAGTAAAGGTGAAAGTGTAATGTCCAACGGGGCCGTTGGGTCTTCCCAATAGCACTCGTACACAGCACTTACTACATAATGGTTGTGCTGTTGATTTCTTTCAGCTTCAGCTTGCCCCAGACCAGAAATAGGCATTTTGAGTGCTATGTAGGGGTGTGTTTCTTAGAGAAGAATATTCATGGTTTAATATTCGTGTGAATGCAAAGTGAAGCTTGTGGGGGACAAACATATTTATTGTGTAATAATTCCGTAGACAGGCAAGGTCGGAGTGATCTTTCCACGGGGACTTTAACAATACTCTTCAGAAACGGTTAAACGTGCCCCTGAGCTCTTAAGCCGTCGGATATGTGAGAATGATCAGATAATTTTCTGCTCTGACTAATAATCTCAGGGTATATGGTTACACAATGAACAGGCTACTAATAATAAACACCCAAGTTATTTCGTAAGCTTCACTCGTTTATTTTCCTCTTTTGAAAATAAACTGGTGCATATCAATATAGAACTACCTTCATCATACCATGGAATCCTTCTTCACAAGATCGTTGCACTGAGGAAACCGCTCAATTTAATTACATCTCCATATAAACTACGTGAGAAAGAAAATCTCCAGACCAAGTTTAACTTCTAATGGGCAAAGGGATTTATGACTTCTATCCACGAATACCAGACGCACCAAAATATAAACAACGGAACTCATTAATCTTCCAGCTTAACCGGCTAGTTTAGGTTCTAAAGTCAAAGGTATAAAGGACTCTAGTGTAGGGAAAGGTAGAATTAATGTCTTCCCCGAGGCTTGGGTGGTCCGGGGGTCAGGACGTCATCCATTTCTGACGGTGGATCGGCGAAAGTGCCGGGTTGACTAATACCCGGCCATGACGGAGCCCAAGCAGCCTCTGTATTTTGTCTCTCCGCACCACCCGGTCAACCCTGGTCTATTCTGTTAGCGATTCGCCCATAACTGTGCAGGACCCAGTACTTTATCACAATTTTCATAACAGTGATTTACAAAACCGTCTTTATAATCGTATTCAAGATGGCGGCTTGTTTGTGTGTGTTATGGGTTTTCCCCAGCCCTCATTTGCATATGTCGTTTTCAAGATGGCGGCTTGAGGCATGCCCGAAGCATCTGTGACGTCATCGATGACGTCATCAGTAGGAGTATTAGCGAAAGTGAGCCTTTTGGGGCAGTGCAGGAAGGTATTTGGTGTAGAGATGGACCATCCGCGTTGCGAATGCGTCGTGTGGGGTATCATGTTGTAGCTCTCGGAGTATAGACCCTGATTTCAGGGATATTTGTAGCATCTGTGACGTCATTGGTGACGTCATTAGTACAAGTTGTAGCGAAAGTGGGCATTGTTTAGCAGTGAAGGATGTTATTTGGATGGACCGCTATGGGTCCGAATGGGTCGTGGAGGGTGTCAAAGTGAAGCTTGTGTGGGGTAGAGTCAGAATGGCGTGTTTTTGAATGCAAGTCGTGTCAATCTGCGCAGGCGCAGTTGGTTGTAGTAAGTAAAGTGGTCATTTTCGGGCAGTACATGAAGGTATTTGGGATCGAGATGGGCTATTCACGGTTCGAATGCGTCCTGGAATGTATCATCTTGTAGTTCTCGGGGTGTACATTCCGATTTGAGGGATGTCCGCGTCATCTGTGACGTCATTGATGACGTCATCGGTACGAGTAGTAGCGAAAGTGGACATTTGTGGGTGCGTGGGGGTGAGTTTGGTGTAGATAGGGACTATCCTTAGTCCGAATGCGTCGTGTGAGGTGTCACCATCCTTAGTCCGAATGCGTCGTGTGAGGTGTCATTTTGTAGCTCTCGGGGTGTACATTCCGATTTGAGGT